>JAMPIV010023000.1:0-2500 GCA_024509875.1 Oreohelix idahoensis | reverse complement strand
ATGTAAGTTTGAAGTCTCTTGTGTGTAAAGTTGTACGTTATTCTAAGTATTGTGTTTTTAATCCAGAATTTTGAGCACTGCACATATGAAACCTAGTTAATTGTTGACCAGTTTAAAAAAAAAATATTTGTAGCAGTACAGGCATACCTCACTCTTTCGACGGGTTAGGGACCAGAGCACTGACGAAAGTTGAAAATCGACAAAAGTCGAAGCATAGATTTTATTTAGCTTGCAAATGCATTAGGGCCGCCAAAAAACATAAATAACTAACTATGTAACACTTTCGAGTGCGTGCAACACCTAAATAAACAGAAATAAACATAAAAATAAAGAAAATACATAATAAGTAACAAAATACGTAAATAACATCTCACCTTAAAGTTATTCTTGAGCAAGTAGACGATGAATATATATAATAAGTACAGTTTTGAATGTTAGTGATTTAGGAGGATTCTAGACTTAGAAAATCAGATGGAGAAAATGGAAGAGGCTCACCTTCAGAACTGAAGGAACTCAATCTAATTCTTTTAGGAGAAGGGGATTTTGAAGGTGATATAACAGGTGATGGGGCTGATGTTGATGGCTCAGAATCTGAAGGGTTAGAGGGAGGGGTGACTGAAATTGGTTGTGGTGGTTGGGTCTTGAAAAAGGAGAGCTAGGACGTTTGCCTCTTCAGTCCACACATTTAACACTTTCTCCATGTCACCAATTAAATTGTGCTTCTTTCAAATAAGTTTGGTATGCACTGGCGTAGCGTTTTTAATTTCCTCTAACACTTTAGCTATGTTCTTTACAAGTGTGCTAACTGTAGTGCTTAGTACACCTAGCCTGCGGCCTATTTCAGCATTTAAGATGCCTTGTTCATTAAGCTTGATTAGCTCAAGCTTTTCTTACAAATTGAGAACCTTATGGGTTCTTTTAACTTTGTCACTACACTTAGGACCCATTATGAATATATTAAAGCACAAAAATAAGTAGTACTGTATAAGGCCTAAACACAAAAAGTACAGTATGAAAACTGTACACGTGTCTTATAATCACGATATGAACACTGTCATTATACTGTTATCACAAAAATAGCTATGAACTGTTTACAGTATAATCACAAAAATAATATAGTATGAATAGTTTGGTTATTTTAATCACAAAAATAAGTAGTATTAATATGTTTAATCACAAATATAAGAGATTCAATGCAGACAATTTAAAAAAACAGTGCACACCAAACGATTTCTATTAACAGACTGAATGATGAAAGAAACAAGATGGCGCGCAGTGGTCACGAAAGAGCGAAGCAAGTGACAAAATTTTGAAACATGCTTACAATTGAAAATCGATGAAAGAGCGAAGCGATGAAACTCGAAGCGGCGAAAGTCGAGGTATGCCTGTATATAGAGAATGGGGCACATCACACGGAAACAGAAGAAAATAAATAAAGAGGTCCTAGAAAACCTAGGAATTAAAAGAATTAATGAACGAGATTAAAATATTGATCAAATTTAGATAGCTAAAATATATTGGCCATATTAAAAGACATAGCTTTTCACCGTGCTGAAGGCCATAATGGAAGGAAGAGATGAAGGCAAATGGGCTACATGAATACAACGCTGTGTGTGGGAAGATAACATCAAGAGATGGACTGGAAAGAGTCTATCAGAGTGCACAATAAAGGCAAGAGACAGAAGATGGAGGTCCATTGCAGCTGACCTGTGTTGTGGAGATGGCAGCTGATGATGAAATAGAGAATGGCAATCTTATTGTATGGCTAAGAAACATGGAGAACAACAGAAATGGCCATCAAGTTGTTTTGACTATCATAAATGGGTGCGTGCGCAAAATGGAATGATTAAAACGGTATGACAAGATCATCAGTGGGAAACTGATGGAAAGAACCAGACAAATATCAGCATAAGAAGTGAGGCTAGGGCACTGGTATTTGGTGAATACCCATTTGGAAACCAGAGCTGATAGCATTTACAAGGCAGTCTTCAAGGTGCATAGAAAGATGCCTAAAAACACATGCGGAGACAAGGAACTGGAAAAAAAGACGATGAGATGGATGAAGATTGGAACAGGAAGCCTCGAACAGGAACATTTTCACTTCAAGTACTTTATCAGACACATAATTAGAGACGCACTGTAGTTAGACACTAACCTCGGTGGAGGTAGATGGAAGTGACCCACTAAATAAACAACGAAATATGGAAACATATAACACTCCGGAACTGAGGGCGGAAAATTTTTTTCTGGGCGTCAGACAAATAGTATTCATAGGGTCCTTAAAACTAAAACTCACAAATTTAGTGTGGATCAAGTGTATTATGCATCCAAAGTAGGGTGGGGGGGGGGCGGGGGGTGGGTGGGGGGGTGGGGGGGGCGTGGTGGGGGGGGAGGGGGGGGGGGGGGGGGGGGGGGGGGGGGGCGGGGGGGGTGGTGGGGGGGGGGGGGGGCTGGGGGGGGGGGGGGGGGGGGGGGGTGGGGAGCGGGGGTGGGGGGGGGC
>JAMPIV010022999.1:115000-216427 GCA_024509875.1 Oreohelix idahoensis | reverse complement strand
AGGACCGTTGGAACAATGTGGCTCTTAATCCCACATTACTAGCGTCCGTTCTCACCACGAATTCCTGACTCAAATCAGGTAATTTCAATATAGGCTTACTGGTGAGTTTTTCCTTTAACTCATTATATGCCAACTCGCACTCTGCTGACCATTCTATTTTATCTGGTTTTCCTTTACGAGTTAAATCCGTCAGAAGAGCACACACAGAGTTAAAATTGTTAATGTACTTTTGGTAAAACCCACAAAGTGAAACAAAGAATCTCACGTCCTTCCTAGTCTGTGGTCTAGGTGCTCTCTGCAATTTCTCCAGGTTCTTGGGGTCAGGGGTCATGCTACCCTGATGTACAGTATGTCCCAAGAATTCTAATTCCTTGCATCCAATACAACATTTTGTTGGTCTAGAAGTTAAGTTTGCCTCTCTGAGTCTATCAAATAGCATATTCAAAGAGTTAACGTGTTCTTCGAATGTTTCCGTAGCTATGAGGATATCATCCATGAAATTTGTAATACATGGGTTTCTCAGGGGATCCAATAGTTTTCTCATCATTCTGGAAAAAACACTCGGGGCATTCTTCAAACCAAACGGCAACATATTGAACTCATAATGGCCTTCCGAGGTGCTAACCGCCAGATAAGGTCAAATCTACAGTCTATGTTCCCCAGAGGATTTCCTCAACAATACCACACTGGAGCTATAAGGAGATTCTTACTTACTTAGTCGTTCCCCTTCTACCGTGAGGTGTAGAGGTTTGGAAGAGAGAGCGCCAGACTATTCTATCGGCTGTCTTCCTCCTGGCCTGGTTCCATTCTAGTCCTCGGTCCTTCAAAGATTGTCTAATGTTGTCCTCCCAGCGGACTCTGGGTCGTCCTCGGGGTCTGGATCCTTGGCTCTTTGTTTCCCATGCTTGTCGTGGTAGCCGATCTTCTCCCATTCTGCAGACATGGCCAAACCATCTTAGTTGGGACTGTTTTACTTGGGTCTGTAGGGGGTGGCATTTTAGGCCTTGACGTATCGTCTGGTTGCGTACCATGTCTCTTCTTGTTACTTCAACCACCTTCCTCAGATACCTCATTTCTGAGGTTTGGATCTGGCTTTTATGGGTTGTAGTCATTGCCCATGACTCGCATCCATATGTCAAGACTGGGACATAGGTGGAGCGGTATACAGCCATCTTCGTTTTCTTACCAACCTCTCTCTTGCTGAGGAATCCTCGATTTATGGCCTGAAAAAGTCTCCCAGCTGCTGCTTTTCGAGTGGCCAACTCTTCTTTGATGCCTCCCTTTCGGTCTATAATAGCTCCGAGGTATTTAAAGTGGTCGACCTGCTCCAGGACCTGTTCTCCTAGCTTAATCTGATGTCTTCTTTCTTCTCGTGATATCACCATGGATTTTGTTTTAGAGCTGCTTATGACCATCCCTCTCTTCTCCAGCTCTTCCTTCCAGACTTGCAGGTTGGATTGGAGATGTGCCTTTGATTTAGCAATCAGGGCAACATCATCAGCAAATGCCAGCTCTGAAATATAGACCTGTCTCATCTTCCAGTACCCCACTGAATACTTTCTTGTTCTCTCCTTACATGCCTTGATGACATCGTCCATAAGGAGTATGAAGAGGTAAGGTGATAGGATATCACCTTGTCTTACACCAGTGGTGGTCCTGAACTCTTCTGACTTATGGTTTGCTGTCCTCACATAATTTCTGCAAGACTTGTAGAAGCTCTGTATAGCATGAATCAGAGGTGCTGGAATATTCTTCCTTGCCAAACAGTCCCAAAGTTTGCTCCAAGGGACCCTGTCAAACGCCTTTTCCAGATCTATGAAACAAAGATGGATCTCACTCTTATACTCAAGGGCCTTTTCACTCAGCTGTCTGAGTGTGAAGATTAGGTCTTGAGTACTTCGGTTTGCTCGGAATCCGCACTGGACCTCATCCAATTGTGGCTCAGCTAGGCGTCGGAGTCTCTGCTCTAGGATTCTAGAGTAGATTTTTCCAGGGACACTGAGAAGGGATATGCCTCTATGGTTTCCACACTGTCGATTGTCACCCTTTTTGAAAATTGGTGTTATGATGGCGATCTCCCAATCCTTTGGTATGGTCTTGTTGCACCATGCTGCCTGTAGGACCCTTAAGAGTAACAGGTCGATTGATGCTCCCATGTACTTAACCATTTCTGGTGTTATACCATCATGCCCTGCTGCTTTGCCCATCTTGATTTTCTCCAGTGCTGCCTTCAGTTCTTCCATCTTTATGTCATCTTCATCACCATTGGTTTCCTCTTCTGTGCTAGTGGTTATCATTTCTGATGTTTGACCTTGCTCACCATCAAGGAGTTCTGAGAAATATTCTTTCCATCTTTCCATTACTTCCTTCGGGGCAGTAAGCAATTTGCCTTGCTTGTCCTTTATAAATTTGAGAGGGCATTGTTTTTCCTTCCTCATGTTCTTTAGGGTCTTATAGAACAATTTCTGGTTTTCTTGTGCATCTTTTTCTAGCTCTTCTCCAAATTCTTCCCAGGACTTCTGTTTTGCTGCTAGCACTTTGTTCTTTGCTTCTGTTCTGAGTGTCACATATTCTCTATATTTTCCCATTTGTCCTATTGTGTTTTTAGCTCCTAAGTATTGTTTCCATGCCATTTTCTTCTCTCTTATTTTCTCTTTGACTTCCTCTGTCCACCAAGGTGTCCTCTTTCTCTGGTTCCCAAGTCGGACTTCACCACATGCTTCTGCAGCAGCTGTCTTTATGATATCCTTGAATTTAATCCAGAGGGTTTCCAAGTCATCAGGTTGTTCTTCTGTGTTGCTCACCGCTGCAGCAATAAGCCCCTGACATCTGGTCTTAATTTCTGGCTCTCTCAGCTTGTAGGTCCTAATGCTCATTTCTTCTGCTCGTTTACTTGGTTTATTGCGTGATGTTGAGCAGTTCCTAGGCTGAGCAACTCTTTCAGTTGTTCGTTTGATTGTTAGCAGGTAGTGATCACTTCCAATCTCTGGCCCCCTCCAGACTCTTGCATCTCGGACATATTTGAATGAGCTTCTCCGAACAATGGCATAGTCGATCACTGACTTCTCATTCTTTGTTGGTTCACATCTAGTGTATGCATGTATGCGCTTATGGGGGAACTTTGTGTTTGTAATGATCAGATTCTGCTCACTGCAGAATCTAAGAAGTACCTTTCCATTGTCATTGAGAGTATCTTCTCCATATCTTCCGATAACTCCACCCCATCTAGCATGGTCATTTCCAACTCTGGCATTAAAATCTCCGAGCATGATAACTTCATCTAGGCAGTCATCCACTGTCCTTTGAAGCAGCTCGAAGAATTCATCCTTGACCTCTGCTCTCTCATCCTCATTTGGCCCATACACTATGACCAGGTTGACTATGGTTTCTCCTTCTTTTAGTTTCACAACCATAATGCGCTCTGAGACAAAGTTCCACCCCTTGATACTATCTTTTTGATTTTGGGCCACAATGCAACCCACACCCCCTTTAGCTCTTTCGGATATGGGTACACCACTGTAGAGCAGCGTGTTGCCATTGAGATCCATGACTCCTTGTCCTTTTTTCTTTGTTTCCGTTATAGCCAGGATTTCTAGTTTTGCTTTCCTCATCTCTTCCACCAGCTCCTCTTCCTTCCCATTTATACTTCTTGTGTTCCATGTTCCATAAGTCGTAGTCCGTAGTCCGTTCCAGTTCGTCGCCTTTAGAATCAGTCCGGTTTTCTCTCTTGTGTTACTCGTAATCGTGGTTTAAAGCAAACAGGTGATTGGCCTGTTGTGCCTTTGCATGGTGGAGGGGCTGCCTCCTTACGGCCTTCATGCAGGCCGCCCTCCTCCTTTTTCATCCGGGCTTGGGACCGGCATAGGCGGAGTTATAACGCTATACCAACTTTAAAATAACTGGTAATAAATGATGGACTTTGTTCCTCAGAAACCAGAACAATTGCTACTCTGAAACTAAGAAATTGGCTGATCTAACTGGGACTGATTTGTAATGTTAACAAAACTACAGATGATCTGCCTGGAACAGATTTGTATTCTTTACAGAACTACAGATGGGGTGAGATAACTGGGACATATTTGTAATGTTGACAGAACTACAGATGATCTGCTGGGGACATATTTGTATAGTTGACAGAACTACAAATGGGATGAGATAACTGTAACAGACACATATGTAACAGACATACATGTAATACATACATGTAACAGGCACACATACTGTACCTTTATAGTTAGAGGCTGACGCCATAACGCTTATTCACTCTGGCCTCCAGGGTAGAAGAAGAAAGACCAAGTAAGAAAATGAGTTTAAATGATTGTCGAAGTGCGCTATTTGGCGCCGATGAAACATTTCGATGTGCACATCTGCGACTGCAATTGCTTTATTTTCATTGCACTATCATTGAAAGTGACAGAGCATATAAGTGTTCATTACTTTAACATGTGCATCAATTTCCGTATTATTGAAAGTTTTTTTTACCCTAAACATGAGACACAAAATAACATTTTAACAATTTAAAGTATGTACTAATAAAAATAAATGAATCCGTTATGCCTTCTATAATTTTGTAAATTGAATTGATAAAGTTAAGTAAATAATGAAAATTTGTTATTTATTTTGATTTGTGTTAATTGTTAAATTGTTCCCCTTTGGAAGTAAATAGGATTCCTTCCCCTAACTTTATTATCTCTGCTGCTTAAAGTATCACATGGTAAATTTTTTTTTCACTTATTTCCGAGATTCGACATCCCGTCAAAACCTGACAAGAGGTGTGATCTCTCGGTTATAAGTGGGGTATATTGTGTACGTACATGTTTATAACAATGTGACAGGTCAATATATTAGCCATGAATAGGTATATTTCTATGACCGCTTGTTGACTGTCTGGTCGTCATGTCGTAAGTTTATTCGTTTGTTGCTGCTTATTCAAGCCACATACTTATTATTTATATTTTCTAAGTGTAATGATTTTACCTCTATATGTATTATTGATAGTGTACCGACGTGTGTTTTTTGTTTCCTCTTGTGTCTACCGATAGTGTTGTCTTCCTTAACTCCAGCTGATTTATGACTTTGTCAATGATGATTTGAAATGGTGTCTAAAATAGCAATAAGTAATTATGTCTTTGTATTGTTTATTGTTTGACTGTGTTGTTTTATTTGATATGTCAGTGATAAACTGTCTCTCTTGTTCTACGCTTTTGTTTCTTTGTTGGTGGACTGTCTGCTTTATTTTTATACCCGTAGTTATATAACTGTAATCTCTGCAGTCAGTTGTCGGAGTTGGGGTTTGATGTGTAGTTTCTACTTACTTGACAGCGTATGTGTTGTCAGTCTATTTATTGTATTAGAAAATAATTTCAACAATCATTCTCGCACCACTATGACAGTTATTAATAATCTTAAAAAACCTGTGTGACAGCGTTGAAATTCTTCAACAAGCTTCAACTTGAAAACTTCAGCTTTAGATAAAGTAAGTCTTCTGGTAAATTCTCCTTCAATCAAAACATCAATTTCCTTTGCACAGTTTTCTCCTAACTTCGCGTGCCTCTGGTAAGGGATATTTTGTGCACATTTTGGAAAGTGATACATTTATCCTTGCAGTGATGGGTCATGAATCCTTTGCAGAGGTTTTAGTCTCGGATAAACCTGTACACCCACAAGCAAATTTACACATGTTTAATGTACAAATGATAAAATGATAAAATGTATACATTACAACTTACCCCGAATGTCGGGCTACGGGATTTAAGAGACCGTCTTCTAGGTAGTCGGGGTATTACTTTAATTATAATCCCAATGTTAGTTTGTATCTAGGTTCATAGGACTCGTGGTTTCCAGTACTATAGTCGAGTTTTATTTCTGTCTAATATATAAAATTTCCAATCAGAAGTGATTTATTTTAGCACTTCCATCCCAATCCAACCGCGAGTTAGTATGTCATAGTGGTAACGACCGTTTCCCCCCACTACCCTCGTCTGTAGAACATTCTTGTGACGGTATTGCCTCCCCTGCTTTGCAGGAGTGGTTCAACTGTGGCCAAAACTCAATAGTATCTAATATGGGCCTCAAAGGTGTCTACTTTTGCACAAGATTACTCTTGGCAGATAAAACTTTCTTTTACATTTAAATTGAATAGCTTTAGCTTCATGTTACATTTAAATGAAAAGGTTTATAGTACATAAATAATTTGTTTACATTTACATTTCCACTGATTGAAAAGTGTTCACAATATACAGTGAATATGTTTACACTGATGAGAACAGTTTGAAACTTTCATAGATTTTAAAGTGCATATGTGTTTTCGTGTACATTTACACTTATTGGAAACTGTAAGTATTATACTTAGAATGTACATCATTTCTTTCATCTTTTCCTCCCTATGGAACTCGGGACTACTTTATGCTTTTAGTTCTCTTTACGAGACTAGCAATAAAGCAATCACCATCCCGTGCAGTGGTGGTTCTTGAATAATCATTCTGGATACTGAGGTTGCCAGCCTCAAATGATTGGGACATTCCTTGCAATTTTTACACATTAAAATTCACATGGTAATATATATGTATATATGTTAGTTCACATATTAGAAATACAAAATGTAAAATCACAACTTATGCCAATATTGGCTCATAGACGTTTTGCTCAGATGAATAAAAGAGACTTGAATTGGCCTCTTACACGCGATTGGGGTGTCGTTAATTTAAAAATTCACTCTCTAACTTTGGGTGTTTCCTTCAGTTTCCCCAGACAGCGGCTTTTCTTTTTAAAATTATAGAGATTTCCTGGGCTGTATTGTAAGTCCTGATGAGTACTCTAATAAAATGTATCCAGTCTAATGAATTGTCAGTTATTTTCATTTACCCCACTCTGTTTGTTATGGGGCTCAAATGATCAGCCAATCTGCTTTGAATATTTATCATTATACATCTTGTGCAACATTTTAAGCATTAATTTTCTGACAATGGGTTGTAAACATCCGATTGCCCTGTGTACCAACTCACAAACAGGTCGGTAACCTCACACGACAATGTGTGTAAAATGTACTTACTTACTTACTTAGTCGTTCCCCTTCTACCGTGAGGTGTAGAGGTTTGGAAGAGAGAGCGCCAGACCATTCTATCAGCTGTCTTCTTCCTGGCCTGGTTCCATTCTAGTCCTCGGTCCTTCAAAGATTGTCTAATGTTGTCCTCCCAGCGGACTCTGGGTCGTCCTGGAGGTCTGGATCCCTGGCTCTTTGTTTCTCATGCTTGTCGTGGTAGCCGATCTTCTCCCATTCTGCAGACATGGCTAAACCATCTTAGTTGGGACTGTTCTATTTGGGTCTGCAGCGGATGGGATTTCAGGCCTTGACGGATCGTCTGGTTGCGGACCATGTCTCTTCTTGTGACTTCAACCACTTTCCTCAGATACCTCATTTCTGAGGTTTGGATCTGGCTTTTGTGGGTTGTAGTCATTGCCCACGACTCGCATCCATATGTCAAGACTGGGACATAGGTGGAGCGGTATACAGCCATCTTCGTTTTCTTACCAACCTCTTTCTTGCTGAGGAATCCACGATTTATGGCCTGAAAAAGTCTCCCAGCCGCTGCTTTTCGAGTGGCCAACTCTTCTTTGATGCCTCCCTTTTGGTTTATAATAGCTCCGAGATATTTAAAGTGGTCGACCTGCTCCAGGACCTGTTCTCCCAACTTAATCTGATGTTTTCTTTCTTCTCGTGATATCACCATGGATTTTGTTTTAGAGCTGCTTATGACCATCCCTCTCTTCTCCAGCTCTTCCTTCCAGACTTGCAGGTTGGATTGGAGATGTGCCTCTGATTTAGCAATCAGGGCAACATCATCAGCAAAAGCCAGCTCCGAAATATAGACCTGTCTCATCTTCTAGTACCCCACTGAATACTTTCTTGTTCTCTCCTTACATGCTTTGATGACATCGTCCATAAGGAATTTGAAGAGGTAAGGTGATAGGATATCACCTTGTCTTACACCAGTGGTCCTGAACTCTTTTGACTTATGGTTTGCTGTCCTCACATAATTTTTGCAAGATTTGTAGAAGCTCTGTATAGCATGAATCAGAGGTGCTGGAATATTCTTCCTTGCCAAACAGTCCCAAAGTTTGCTCCAGGGGACCCTGTCAAACGCCTTTTCCAGATCTATGAAACAAAGATGGATCTCACTCTTATACTCAAGGGCCTTTTCACTCAGCTGTCTGAGTGTGAAGATTAGGTCTTGAGTACTTCGGATTGCTCGGAATCCGCACTGGACCTCATCCAATTATGGCTCAGCTAGGCGTCGGAGTCTCTGCTCTAGGATTCTAGAGTAGATTTTACCAGGGACACTGAGAAGGGATATGCCTCTATGGTTTCCACATTGTCGATTGTCACCCTTTTTGAAAATTGGTGTTATGATGGCAATCTCCCAATCCTTTGATATGGTCTTGTTGCACCATGCTGCCTGTGGGACTTTTAAGAGTAATAGGTCGCCTGATGCTCCCATGTACTTAACCATTTCTGGTGTTATACCATATGCCCTGCTGCTTTGCCCATCTTGATTTTCTCTAGTGCTGCCCTCAGTTCTTCCATCTTTATGTCATCTTCACCATCAGTGTAAAATGTAGCAAATTATTACTTTCGCTAAAGTGATATCTTAAGAGCACACACAAATGGGCGATGTACGTGTTAATCTGTGTACTGATTTCGGCCGTGCCTGCGATTAACCAACTTGTTTGTCGATAATGTTCTATCAGCCGCTCCTGCAAATGTTTAGTATTATCATCCACCAGGAGTGTCAGATAAACAGACAAGACACAATATACTGAAAGTAGCGAAAGAATGTATGTACAAAATATCTGCTACTTAGAGAACAAAAGAAAGTGCGACAATTGAAAGCACTCAGTAACATCTGTACCACAAATGTACCGATTCCTGCTGTAGTGAAACAGAGATAATGAAGGATAAGGGGTCGCCCCAATCAATTATATGACAATTCTACATGGCACACACGATATTTTCTTTACGTGCCATTTACCAATTTCATCTGCCTGTCTTTAATGAACATATAAGTTCTTGCTTCTTCGTTTTCGCGTGTCCTGTTTACAAACTCACTACTTCACAGATCTAACATTATAA
Organism: Oreohelix idahoensis; assembly: GCA_024509875.1. Lineage (NCBI taxonomy): Eukaryota > Metazoa > Mollusca > Gastropoda > Stylommatophora > Oreohelicidae > Oreohelix > Oreohelix idahoensis. Next base: position 207,297 of record JAMPIV010022999.1, on the reverse strand, counting down.
TCTCATCCAAGATGATAACATCTTTGTAATTGTTTATCACAGAAAAGTTCATCTGCCGGAAGTATTGCATCACTGCATGTGTCTTAAAATTCAGCAAGATGATCATTTCGTACACCTTAGTGAGATCTGTCATGTATTTTACCACGTCATGTTTGTGAGCTCGGACCTTATCGTGCATCAACCTTTTAACGTATATCTTCCCAGACAAGTAGTCGGAGGTAACAATAGGAATGTGGCTTAGCATAGACTCTTACTCCGTCTGGAGCTAGCGATAAGCGAAAAATCAATGTGGCAAGTTCGCTTCTTCGCTTGAGCGTCTAACATAATAAAGAAGAAGAAAATAATCAGGATAGAGAAATGGGTGAGAGGTGTTGCAAGATGTGATAAGGAAACATTAAACGATGAAAACGAAACAACGATAAGGAGCGGGTGAGAAAATAACAAAGTGAAGGGCATAGGATAAAGTTAAATGATGTCACAGAAAAATGTAACGATTGAAGATTTGACTTGTCATATTCCTCATGTTCTGTCCACTTTTGTTTGGCGCATCATCCTATCTATGACTGTCAAAAATACGGTGGTTGATATATGGAATCTCAGTCGTACACATGTCTTCACCTCAAATGTTAGGTTGCTCTACCCAACACAACGTGTAAAGATGGCATACAGGCGTTTTACGATAGAGACACTGCAGTTGGGAATTCCAAAAGCCCACAGTATTTCCCTTAGGCTGTCCCTGTGTGTTATCGTGTGCTGGACTACCGCCACAAACTATTTTTCTCCTTTATGTACCGTTTACGTGCCCTACTGGGAATATTTCTTCTTTTTACTTAAAATGTCTCAATGTCTTCGCATTTTTACTTATTGTCTCAATGAATTCGCATTTTTCATGCCTATTCTCCTTTTCACTCTCTTTTGACCTCTCAGAATAATGTCTCATCTCTATATATTCTCAATATGCATCCTCTCAACATCTCTATATATTCTCACTATGCATCCTCTCAACATCTCTATATATTCTCAATATGCATCCTCTCAACATCTCCAATGATCTCTTTGTTCTCTGAATGTCCTCATTGAAATACCTCCTAATTTTCTCTTCAACGCTTCGTCGCTCAAAGTGTTGATATATCCGTATGTGTTTGATGAGGAGCCAATTCAATTAGCGTTTTCATAGGACCGACTACCACTGTAAACTATGTTCATTTTTTGTACTATGAGATCTCCCCTCAAAGTTATCTCCTTGAACGTTATTCTGCTCGCTAACTTCAACATCTGCTACTCTACGTCTTTTCATGTTCTTCATCTTCACTCTGTCGTACCTGCTCGACTGTTTTATGCTTCCTGTCTATTTCTTCATCTCTCATACTCTTTAAATTTCTCACTCTGTCTCTCCTGACAGACTTGTTTCTACTATTGTATCGGTAACTCCCTCAATGCCTTCATTTTGTACAGCTCACCTGTATGTTTAATTAGCTAGTACAACTATAAATAGATGTGTTTCTGCGTCTATCAGCTGTTTTATTATCTCTCATTAGAATTCTTGATTTCTTTATCTTTTTTTTCTTTTCTTAGCTCCTTATCTCGACTGCTGGATCGGTACAATCTCTTCTTCTACTCGTCTTTCTCCTAGACTCCTCATATCTCGTCTTAATTTCCTCATCTCTACCTTTACTCTTGCTTCTCCGCTCGCCTCCACGGTGTATTACTTCACTGTGTCTTCTAGAACTATTTCCTTGCCCATAGGACCTCCGATTCATGTATCTGCGACTAACGTCACTATCTCTCTCAGACTGAGTAATCCAAGCGAATATTTCTGAATCTTCTTAAGTCCTTCTTCTCGGCCTCCTAGGGTCTACATTATTTGCTCTCTGCAGACTCTATTCCCTTGTCGGTCTGCTTGCCTCCTCTTCTAATTCTCTATGTTTGTTTCTTCTCTTCAGCAACACTTTTAGATATTCTGTATTTTATAACTTGGCCAATGGAACATTCTCATCCGACGACGTGCAATTTCTCTGCCTCGTTTGTCTGATATCTTGCTCCATTGCTTCCTGTCAATGTCGTCCTCTTGAGTTGTACCTTTTCCTGTCACTTGGAGAAGTTTTCTCTTGGTCTTCTTCTCTCTCTCTCGTGCTCATGTTCTGTCAACCTACTCTCCCTGTCCTGTTCATGTTCTGCCAACCTACTGTCCCTGTCCTGCTCATGTTCTGCCAACCTACTCTCCCTGTCCTGCTCATGTTCTGCCAACCTACTCTCCCTGTCCTGCTCATATTCTGCCAACCTGCTCTCCCTGTCGTGCTCATGTTCTGCCAACCTACTATCCATGTCCTGCTCATGTTCTGTCAACCTTCTCTCCCTGTCCTGCTTAAGTACTGTCAACCTACTCTTTCTGTCCTGCTCATGTTCTGCCAACCTACCCTCCCTGTCCTGCTCATGTTGTGCCAACCTACTCTCCCTGTCCTGCTCATGTTCTGTCAACCTACTCTCCCTGTCCTGCTCATGTTCTGTCAACCTACTCTCAATGTCCTGCTCATGTTCTGTCAACCTACTCTGCCTGTCATGCTCTTGTTCTGCCAACCTACTTTCCCTGTCCTGCTCATGTTCGACCAACATACCATCCCTGTCCTGCTCATGTTCTGCCAACTTACCTTCCTTGTCCTGCTCATGTTCTGCCAACCTACTCTCCCTGTCCTGCTCATGTTCTGTCAACCTACTCTTTCTGTCCTGCTCATGTTCTGCCAACCAACCCTCCCTGTTCTGCTCATGTTCTGCCAACTTACTCTCCCTGTCCTGCTCATGTTCTGTCAACCTACTCTCTTTGTCCTGCTCATGTTCTGCCAACCTACTCTCCCTGTCCTGCTCATGTTCTGTCAACCTACTCTCCCTGTCCTGCTCATGTTCTTTCAACCTACTCTCCCTGTCATGCTCCTGTTCTGCGAACCTACTTTCCATGTCCTGCTCATGTTCTGCCAACCTACTCTCCCGGTCCTGCTCATGTTCTGCCAACCTACCCTCCCTGTCCTGCTCATGTTCTGCCAACCTACTCTCCCTGTCCTGCTCATGTTCTGCCAACCTACTTTCCCTGTCCTGCTCATGTTCTGCCAACCTACTCTCCCTGTCCTGCTCATGTTCTGCCAACCTAGCCTCCCTGTCCTGCTCATGTTTTGACAACCTACTCTCCCTGTCCTGCTCATGTTCTGCCAACCTACTTTCCCTGTCCTGCTCATGTTCTGCCAACCTATTTTCCCTGTCCTGCTCATGTTCTGCCAACCTACTCTCCCTGTCCTGCTTATGTTTTGTCAACCTACTCTCACTGTCCTTCAATCCTTTTACATACTCCATCAGTGGAATGTCACTTTCACTTTCTGAGTTGTCCCTCTTGTTTCTCAACCGTTTTACTTCCTCTGTCATCACGTTGTCTTTTTTTCTCTTTTCCGCAGCCCGAGTGTACATATACGGTGCGTCTACGTATTGTATTTTTTGTAATGTCTCCTCTTCTTGATTCTTCGACCTTTTTTCCTCTTGTCTCTCTTGTGTGTTTTGTGGGAATAGTATTCGTTGGTGGGCTGTTACGTTACTTCTGGTTCTCCATGTATTTCTGCCCTAGTGATGACGTGGCTATTACGCGGTGCTTGTCTGTACATTTTACTTGGACTGCTGTCATCCGATGTGACCTCTTCACTATAACTACTCTGTTCTAATGTAGTGTTATCAATGTTGTCTTGTACCTTTAGATATTATGTTGCCTCCTGTTGATGTCATGCTTTGGTATTATCATCTCAACCTTGTGTGTAACCGTCCAGTCGTGTAGATTCCTAGTGTCTCTTTGTCTATGTGTAATGATCTCCTTTTCCGACAACCGTAAACCTTGTCAACTTCTGGTTGTGTTGACACTACTTTCTTCCTATTATTCTCCTGTCGTATCGCGTAAGTAGCATCGTTTCCGGTGTTTTCCTGTGTCTCTGCTTATGTTTTGACACAAATCATCTTCGTCCCAGCTACTTCTTTTTCCTTTCTCAATTTAGATTGTATGTTGTTGACTTGAATCTAAGGTGTTTGTCTCATGTTAAATGTCGTCCCAGACGTGTCCTAATGATGTCTCTGTTGTTACCTCCCATCGTTGTTGACTTGACTCTAAGGTGTTTGTCTGATAGTAAATTTTCTCTCAAACGTGTCCTGATGATGTCTCTGTTGTTACCTCCCATCGTTGTTGGTTTCTGGGTACTTTGTTGTTTATGAACATGACCTTGTTCACTCTATTTGGGAACCTGTCATGTTTGTTACCCTTCTTTATAATCTGAGGTTTGGGGTTGTATCTTGTTGTTGTACATGAAACTTGATCATGTCTCTGTCAATATCTGTTCCAGGCTTTTGTTATGTGGATATGTGCCCTCAATACTGTATACTCAACTAGGCTTTATGAGTATCTTGGGTGTCTGCAGGTGGGTGCTGTTGCTGTCATTTTCGACGGAGTCATATGTCAAGTTATTTGCTTATGTTTTTTTCATAAGAATAATTGTGTCTTTACCTTGCGATGTCAGGTTGATTAGGGGTTGTCTTCCCTGTTCGTTCATCCTTTGGGGTTTGACCTGTATGAAGATAAGGTCAAAGGTAAACAGTTCGGGCGTGTGCCCATGCGCAGGTTTTAAGCGCCAAGTTGAGAGACTTCCGTCAGGCCGGAATGTAAGCTGGCTTCTGAGGGACGAATGTCCATTGTGTTTTCGGGGAAAATCTTCGAAGTGACTGCATTGCCCATGTCACATTTAAGATTGGCAGCCAGACAAGCAAACATGCATTCGTTATTACTAGAGGCATGAGTAGACATTTTATCCTAGGAAGAGATTTTCTGTCAAAAAAGCAAGCCCGGATATATTTTGATCTCCAGAAAATAAGACTAAATGAAGAATATGTGGAACTCCAGGATGACATACACATTGCATCATTAATCCGTTTAACAGCCCCGATTACCATCTTACCAAATTCATTAGTTATAGCCAAGGGTAGGATCAAAGGGTCAAAATATATAAAACCTGGACAAACAATTCACGTGGAACCCATACCGGGAGAAGATATAAATGAAGACCCAATGCTGTTTATTACATAAGGGATAGCAGAGGTCACATCCAACAGACACTTCCCAGTTATGATAGTCAACACATCTGATAAAACGACAACCATTGCTAGAGGTGCTATCATAGCTCAAGTACAATCATCCTCGATACGAGACACCTATAAAACTCTAAAGCAAGGTAACTCTAACCGACATAATGCAGACGAGAGTCATATCCATAAATCCCCACCCCTGCGTCAGACTTCACAAAGTTTCCCACGCCACCCCATTGACTCTGCTGCATGGCACGATAGGTCTAGAGATACGACTGAAGAGATAAGGAAATGCAGGATCACCAACAAGGGCCGACTCACCACAAAAAAAATTCATGGTGCGAAAACAGAGTGTACATCGCAACATAATCACCAAACACCCATATCTGCCAGTGATCGAGATAGGAGGTATCATAAACAACACATCACTTCTCAGAACCATACCCATCAGTCCCTGTACCAGCGTCAGACCCCACAATACACCACCCGCCGCCCCCAGGGTTCAGTGCAAGTGCTTCGACACACCATAGTACCCCCAAGGAAAGCGACGGAGAGTTCAACACAAGCTAAACAATTGCCCGGACGATACCTGGAAGCACCGAATGGAGAAATGGTATACACGGATGGCGCAGAATATTATCATAACACCCAAAAATATCAAACGAGAAGACAACCCGAAACCTATTATCAGTTTCCCTACGCAAATATAGTTGATCAAGAGATCATTAGAGTAGCCTATCGGAATACACTATCTCCTGAGGAAATACATAACCCCATACGGAACATTGTAAACCTAGTTACACAGAATCAACCCAGGTAGCAAAGATGTAGAGTAAGCAGCCTTCGCAAAACCCTATACACTTCGAATCAACGTAGATCACAGATAGATCGAGCTGTTTCATTCCCTACTCAGGACCATGAAAGGAAGAAACCTAGCAATATTAATTACATTGCTAGAAATCGAAATCACTTCAATCCACAGAAGAGAGACTCTTACCACCACCATCACCCAACCAGAAGAATAATCCATTTGATGTCCTGCCAAACAACCGGATGGATAGATAGCCGTAGTGGAAGTGAGAGCGCACAAATAAATTGCCGTAGTGAAAGAAAGAGTGCACAAATAAATTGCCGTAGTGAAAGAGAGAGCGCATCAGTTGATCAGCCGCCCCCACGCAACAAGCCAGAAAACCAAACAAACAAGTCAAAGACTGTCACAACTGCTCGAAACATTAAACACCACAGAGCAGCATAAACAAAGACTGACGAAATTCATCACCAAACATCAAGATGTTTTCGCTCTTAATGATATGGAACTTTACAGAACAACTACAGTACAAATGGAGATCCCCACAACAACTGAGGAACCTATCCATTTAAAACCAGATCATACACCTGATAAGAATCTTTTTCTTATTAATGATGTCCACCAAATGATAAATATAAGTGGATGGAAGCAGACATCATCATCATCAGTTGATAAACTCTTAATACAAGACCCTTGCCCTGAGCAAGAGACATGCTGAGAAATCTGAAGCTCGCTCGAACATCACCAGAGTTAAATACTGTGTTGTTGTGTTGCTCGTGGTTCGAGTATGGAATGTCAACTTGACCTACGCAGTGGTGTGTAGACATAGATGGAGTGTATAATGTGCGAATGATAGGAAGAATTCGTGGTGTTGACAAATGTTCTTTTCTCACACTCATGTATGGCTGGAAGTCATTGACACCAACGACTGTGTACCTTTACTAAAGTTTAATTGGACGTACACACTCGACAGCACAGATAGTGACAAATCACAGGTTGGCATAATACATCATGGTACAGTGGATAAATGGTCTTGCAATGTTATGTTACATGGGCACTCATGTAGAATAATAGTATAATGGACTGTCAGTAGCCAAGCACTCAGTATTGCCCATATCTATATATCAACTGAGTTTACTGACAAAGCACGTCAGATTATAAACAATATCCAAGATGGCTTCTAGACCTAATCTCGTCTAGCGAAGATTCCTTAACATAATGTCCAGCACATATTTTTCCATATAATTATATTGAACCGCTAGCAATGGGTTCTCATGTGTAGCAGTGATCTCTGGACTAATCAAGCGATAATACGGGCATCCCTTTTCTCTTCTTGAAAGTCACTACATGTTTGGTTCCAAGATGGCTTCACTCGTGAGCTGTCACTCACGTTTGGATACAGATAATGAATCTGTCCTAAAGTTAGTCATTCATTAAACATTTCATTGCTCTGTAGATTTGATCATGAACAATTGACTGCATTCTACAGGATATAGTGCTGCTAGGAATCAGAATCGTTTTTTTTTTCATCTAGTTAGATGTATCCTCTCAGACGTACAAATCATCCCTACCGAAAAACGGTGGCTTCGTACGAGAGTTCAAAAGAGTATCTTTATTACCTTGGTTTTTCAGAAATATGATTTTGCCATTCCTTGGCAATAAGAATGAACACTGGGGTAAAGCATACACGATAGGTCTAGATGACTATCACTTTCCCCAAAAACCACTGAGATCACTTTTTTCCCGGCGTCCAGCCGACATAGAAAAACACAGCCCATCCTCAGGGCGAAGCCAAAACACACCTCTCTCGCGACACATCCGCCGAACAGCCTTTGACCTCTCTAGAGACAACAGAACATATAGTTCGACTTAGATATGTAAAGATATACAGATATAAGACAGATTCGTCCTACACAGACAAACAATACACATAAATTCAGGCCATAGATATTCTGAAGCAAGAACAATCTATTACTACCCAAACAAAGAATAAATCGCAGTAAAACTGGATTCATCCGCGGAGTTCGATCGAAAGAGACGGCACAACTTTCAAGGGAAGTAACTCAATAATGACTTTCCCTTAAGCACTAAAAAATATCTATTTTGTTTACAAAATATTTGCGAACATAACAAGTATACCAATGTATAATATTGTAAGATATCAAAGACTGCACGTAACAGTCTTACCACACCTCCCGGGAAAAAAAAAAATGGAACATTTTTTTTTCTTTTTGAAATACATCTAGGAGCAACGTACAATAGGCTCACAACGCATGAATAATGCGCAGATGAAAATATCAGGAATACATATAACGCCTAATATGAGGCTAAGTCGACTTATGGAGCGACTGGTGAGAATGTGTCTCATAAACTGAGAGAAATTATTTCTCTATAAGTATATTTTTCCAGGAAGGTGTCATCAAAGTATAATACAATTCTGGCAATTACACGATGCCTAAAAAATTCATACCATCATTTCGTATTAGATATCTTACATTTATGATTTATGAAGAAAAAAATCATCAAAGCACAGCGGTGAATAAACATCAATGAACCGCTATGTAGTGATACAATCATTATATTATTAAATTACAAATTTGTATCTATCATGATATAGAAAAGGAACTACTATAGAACTAGACATATCAAGAAGTCTAAGCCCTAATAGTTATGTGGAATCATGTGGGCATCTTGACAGAATGTCTGCCATCACATTATCTGATCCACGAATAGCTCGCACAGAGAAATGAAAAGGTTGAAGAGCAATTGCATATCGAGTAGACCTCGAGCTCTTCAAATTCTTACTCTGTATAGCAGTAAGAGCTTTTTGGTCGGTTTCTACTATGAAATGTGCGCCCAGAAGGAATCTCTGTAGTTTGAGGATCGACCAAACCATAGCTAATAGCTCACGGTCTAAAACCGAATAATTCCTTTCTGCCGCATTAAGTTTTCTGGAAATATACATTACAGGATGCAGAGTTCCAGAGTACTCTTGCATTAGTGCCGCTCCAATCCCAGTGGATGAAGCGTCACTACGAAGAACGAATGTTTTATCTTTAGTGGGTAGCACTAAAATAGGTGGTGTTGAAAACAATGTTTTAATCTTATCCAGAGAGCATTGGCATTCCTGAGACCAGTGGACCACATTAGGCGAACCTTTCTTTAGAAGTGTTGAAAGAGGTGCCATGATAGAGGATAGATTCTGAATGAATCTGCCATAAAATTGAATAAGACCTAACAGACTTCTCACCTGTTTTTTAGTCTTAGGGATTGAGATGTTAAGTATCTTACTAGTATTATGGTCCTCTGTCTTTAGGAAACCATGACCAACTCGGTGGCCTAGGAAAGAAATTTCGCTAAAACCAATATAGGCTTTAGAGGGTTTCGCTGTCAGGTTGTGCTCGCGCAAAGTAGACAGCAATTCATCTAACCCTGAATAGTGATCTTCCCAAGTATCGCTGAAAAGACAGATGTCGTCAAGATATGCAATGACATCTGACCGATAAGATAGGATTCGGCGCATCATGCGTACGAATGTAGCTGGTGCGTTCATAAGACCGAAAGGCATAAAATTCCATTGGAACAAACCTCTAGGTGTTGAAAAAGCCGTGAGAGGTTTGGCGCGTTCAGATAAAGGAACTTGCCAATATCCTTTAGACAAATCAAGTTTAGTGAAAAAATGAGATTTGGAGAGTCGAGTAAGTAGTTCTTCCAGTAAAGGCATAGGTTCAGCATCGAACTTCGTTACCTGATTCAATTTTCGATAGTCAACGCAAAGACGTATGTTATTGTCTTTTTTACGCACAATAACCATCGGCGAAGAATATGCAGAGGTGGATGGTTCGATTATTTTCAAATCTATCATCTCATCCAACTCTTTCTCGACCTGTGCTTGAAAATGTATAGGTATAGGATAAGGTCTAACCCTAATAGGAGTATGGTCAGTTAGAACAATGTCATGTTCAATGACATTCGTTTGTCCAGGGATGTCAGTGAGTACATCCTGAAATGTTTGCAACATAGTTGAAACTTGTCGCTGTTCTCCTAGAGACAAATCAGGAGAGACAGTAACGTTCTTCCATGATTCACTAGAATGAAGTGGGATCATTGGAAGAGGAAGATTTACATCTGAAAAACTTGTTTCCTCATCCTGTATCACGGACAGTGATGAGTAATGACCATGTTGTACTGGAGAATTGTCCGTTGCTTGGAAAATGGGTTGCAAATAATCCGGACGTTCATGGAATTCAGTAAGCATATTGATGTGGAAGGTTTTATGCTTCCCATCAATATCGACAATATAGTCGACATCGGAAATTTTCGATATTATATCGTACGGACCTTTCCAAGAAATAAGTAATCTGTTTTCCCTACAAGGTAGTAATACAAATGCTTTGTCACCAGGACAAAGTTGTCGTAAGCATCTCTTCTTATTGGCAAATTGCCTTGCCTTCTGTTTCGCAAATTCAGAAGAAGAAGTTGCTAATTTGCATGCTTCGATAATCTTTTGTCTCAACGCGATGACATATTCGTAGGATGACTTTGTGTCATCGTCAATATTGTCAGATGTTATGAGATCGTGAAGCAACGACATAGGGCCACGCGGACGCGCGCCAAAGACGAGTTCAAAGGGAGAAAATCATGTATGTTCATTGGGTACCTCTCTGTAAGCGAAGAGGGCCGCAGGTAAAACTCTGTCCCAGTCTTGAGGATGATCCTCAGTTATCTTCCCTAGTAAGTTTTTAAGTGTTCTATTAAGGCGTTCGACCATACCATTAGACATTGGATGGTAGATACTACTTAAAGATCTATCTATCTGCAGAGTAGACATTACTTGAGACATGGTATCTGATATTAGTTGGGTGCCATGGTCTGACAATATCTCTCCGGGGAAACCCAAACGAGAAAATATAAGCCAAAGAGCATCTGCAATATCAGCAGTAGTAATGCTCTTCAGAGGAATAGCCTCTGGCCAACGTGTGCACATATCAACACATGTCAAGATAAACTGATGTCCTCTGGCAGACTTGATCTTAAATGGACCAATAATGTATATGGAAATTTTTTGAAACAGCCGAATAGGAATGTCCGCCGCCTGAATGGGTGCAGCATGCCGTGGACCTTTGGATTTAACTTCCTGACATACTTTACAAGATCGACAATAAATCCGTATGTCCTTGTTTACCAATGGCCAAAAGAAAGCCGCAAGGACTCTTGACTTAGTACGGGAAAAACCCATGTGTCCAGCACACTGAGAGTCGTGAGCGTGCTGCAAAATTTTAACTCTCAAATTCTTGGGAACCAGGATTTGAGAATGACTTGACGTAATGGAGTCTTGAACCATACGTACAAGTACGCCATTCTTCTTTGTAATCCACGATTTACGACTTGTGTCTTTATTCGGATCACCTTTAGTTGCAAGAATGAAGAATTTCTTCAGAGTGGGATCATCTTCTTGCTGTTTTATAAACGAGTCACGAGAAATTACCAAGGGATCATCTTGGTTATGCACTTCATTATCTTCAGTAGATGAAGTTTGAGGCATATTAAGAGCCTGAGCTCTAGTGACTACAGCGTTAGCAATCTGCATGTTTTGCCTTTCCCACGCGGAAATTTGTTGCGGAGTGCATTCTTTGACTCCATGAATGCGACCGATGATGAGGTCAGCGATCGGATTCGGGAGAAGACATGCGTGTACATCTCCTGTAAAGAAAGGAGTAGCAATCCTAATGATAGCAGTAGAGTATTTCTCTAATGTGCCGCCAAATGTTACACATTTGACTACTTGTCCAGTGGCACGGGAAGGATCTACGAGTGACTGCCTAACACCAATTGTGGTGCATCCAGAATCAAATAGCACAGAGACTGGATTGTTATTCACTAAACCCTTATGCAAGACAAGAGAACCTCTTCCATCATGCGCGACTGATGCCGGAAGAGCAGGAAGAGGATGGCCACAGCTTAAAGTAGACACTGTGGTTGGCTCAAATAACGTTTTGCATTGGGGGCACTGAGATGCTCTCCCAAAATCAAAAGCGGCACATGCCATATTACTAGCATCATTATTATCTTTACTCTGTTTATAGGCTTCATGGGACTCTTGTTGTGCAGAGTTTGCCTGAAAATGTGGTTTATGTCTTTTGTTTTGAGATCTACCTCGGTTATTATCACCTCTGTAGTTATTGTTACCTCTATTGTAACCCCTATTTGGGTTTGAGTCATAGTTCCCTTGGTTACCATTATCATATTCATTATAATGAGTATCTCTGTAATTATGATCTTGTTGACTCCAAGACGGATAACCCTGATAGTTTCTATAATTACTTCCTCTACGGAAATTCCTATAATTATGACCACCCCTGTGTCGAGAGCTATCAGCTCGTCTCCAGTTCTTTGAAGAAGAACCCTGAAATGATTGGTTACCTTGGTTTTGATAACTATTATGGTTACCTTTTTTATCAAATCTGTTTTGAGGTCCCTGAAATCTGTGTGAATAATTGGGATTGTATGGTGTTGCTGAAGCAACTGGCATACCCTCCTTAATCTTAGTGTTGCCAAAAGTCACGTCGGGGTGTGCAGTGACATATTGGGAACAATATTCTTCCATTTCCTTTAGAGATTTGGGTTTACGCTCATGTATAAATTCAATGAATGGTTTGTTAACACATGACATAATCTTATCTCTGAGCAACAAATCCATAAGTCCTTCATACGTTTTTTCTGTTTTGGAAAGCTCAATCCAACGATCAACTGTGAGACGTGCCTTTGCAGTGAATTCTGAGAATTCTACACCTGTCTCAGGCACCATCGTCTTAAACAAAAGGCGATAGCCTTCCTCACTTAGCTGGTATTTTTTTTATCAAAGCCGCCCTAATGACATCATAATTATCCTTATCTGCTTCTCCTACAAGGCATAATCTAGTCAAAGATTCACCTTTCAAGTTTTCTGCTAATTGATTAGCGTATTGTGATTTATCCACATTATGTGTACGACAAGAACGTTCAAATCTGTCCAGCCAGAATGTAATATCGTCACTGGACTGATTGAACGGTGGAACCTTAACCTTGTAAGTAGAAGGTTTACCATTACCACTAGATGCCTGATTAACATTACTCATACTTGTCAATCTCAATTTCTCCAACTCAAATTCATGTTCTCTTATTGCTTTTTTTTCTTCAGCCTCTCTGTCTAATCTTTTTTGTTCAGCTTCCCTGTCTAATCTTTTTTGTTCAGCAGCAGCTTCTCTTTCTAATTTTTTTTGTTCAGCTTCACTGTCTAATCTTTTTTGTTCAGCAGCAGCTTCTCTTTCTAATTTCTTTTGTTCAGCTTCAAATCTCCTTTGCTCCACCTGCATCTGCAATTTCTTTTGTTCAGCAGCAGCCTCAGCTTCTCTTTCTAATCTTTTCTCTTTAGCCAGAGCTTTTCTCTCTTCTGCAGCAGCTTTTCTCTCTTCTGCAGCTAATGCTTTGTCATATTGAGCAACAGCCCATTCTTCTAATTGTTGACCAGTTTTATCAAGGGATTTCCCTTGTGTAATGAAGTATTCTAATGTAGACATGATGTCTAACAATAATACTAATCACTTGAAACAATAATAATACCACAAGTTCTTAATGACTTGATTAATCAGTATACTATCCCAATATCTGTGGGTCACAAGCCTTAATAAGGTCTTGTATAACAGTAATAATAATCAGGTACTGGTTTATACCATAATCCAAGTGCAGTGCACAGGCAATTGTGTCTTATGAAATATACCTATATAAAACATATGTCAACCAACAGAATACATAAAGTACAAATAGGACTGACAATACGAAAACGTTTGCAGAAATCAAAATAAATCAAATAGGGAAATCAATGAAAATAATCACTGAATCTGCAAAGAAGAACAACACAAATGACGTCACAGTATATGAATATAAATTGTGAATAGAACTGAAAGATAGAAAAGGGTAGACCAACAAATTACAAACAATTCAAAACAAAACTAAAGAACAAAGAAATATTACAAAAATAACAATAATTTCAGACTTCACAGCTAACACAAAAGCAACAGTTGTCGCAAGCAAATTTTCAATCAAGAAAATTGCACCTATAGAAAACGCCCACAACGGACCCTCTGTGACGTGGGATATTCTGTTGTGAGGACGTCGCCCAACCTTAAACACAACCCGCTGACATATAAACTAACATACTATACAAACAAATAACATGTAACATATCATAAATACATATATCATGTGTGTAATGTGTTGCAAAATAGGCTCAGTTTTACAGTAATGGCAAAGTTATTCTTGTAAAATAAATAAACTGCCACTTTATTGAAATATATATTCTGGCCTTAAATATTAAAGTTCATATATAGAAAAACAAGAAGATCCATCGATGAAAATAGGACTTCTTAGTTCAATAATACTGTCTTCCTGTTAACATTGACAAGAATTGATCCAACTGTTCTGTGAAACTCTGTAATGTCTAATGTAAAAATGTCAACAACGCTGACCTACATACTGCATTCACTTGACAGGTCACGTGACGAAGTGTTGACAAAGAGCAAACCAATACTGCAAGTGTGTCGTATCAGCCACAGGAAACGGTCTGGTATCGGTAATCTGTTGACTTCTGAACTTCTGCGAGGTCAAACCCAGAAAGCTGGTCCACCAGTTGATAAGAATCTTTTTCTTATTAATGATGTCCACCAAATGATAAATATAAGTGGATGGAAGCAGACATCATCATCATCAGTTGATAAACTCTTAATACAAGACCCTTGCCCTGAGCAAGAGACATGCTGAGAAATCTGAAGCTCGCTCGAACATCACCAGAGTTAAATACTGTGTTGTTGTGTTGCTCGTGGTTCGAGTATGGAATGTCAACTTGACCTACGCAGTGGTGTGTAGACATAGATGGAGTGTATAATGTGCGAATGATAGGAAGAGTTCGTGGTGTTGACAAATGTTCTTTTCTCACACTCATGTATGGCTGGAAGTCATCGACACCAACGACTGTGTACCTTTACTAAAGTTTAATTGGACGTACACACTCGACAGCACAGATAGTGACAAATCACAGGTTGGCATAATACATCATGGTACAGTGGATAAATGGTCTTGCAATGTTATGTTACATGGGCACTCATGTAGAATAATAGTATAATGGACTGTCAGTAGCCAAGCACTCAGTATTGCCCATATATATATATATCAACTGAGTTTACTGACAAAGCACGTCAGATTATAAACAATATCCAAGATGGCTTCTAGACCTAATCTCGTCTAGCGAAGATTCCTTAACATAATGTCCAGCACATATTTTTCCATATAATTATATTGAACCGCTAGCAATGGGTTCTCATGTGTAGCAGTGATCTCTGGACTAATCAAGCGATAATACGGGCATCCCTTTTCTCTTCTTGAAAGTCACTACATGTTTGGTTCCAAGATGGCTTCACTCGTGAGCTGTCACTCACGTTTGGATACAGATAATGAATCTGTCCTAAAGTTAGTCATTCATTATACATTTCATTGCTCTGTAGATTTGATCATGAACAATTGACTGCATTCTACAGGATATAGTGCTGCTAGGAATCAGAATCGTTTTTTTTTTCATCTAGTTAGATGTATCCTCTCAGACGTACAAATCATCCCTACCGAAAAACGGTGGCTTCGTACGAGAGTTCAAAAGAGTATCTTTATTACCTTGGTTTTCAGAAATATGATTTTGCCATTCCTTGGCAATAAGAATGAACACTGGGGTAAAGCATACACGATAGGTCTAGATGACTATCACTTTCCCCAAAAACCACTGAGATCACTTTTTTCCCGGCGTCCAGCCGACATAGAAAAACACAGCCCATCCTCAGGGCGAAGCCAAAACACACCTCTCTCGCGACACATCCGCCGAACAGCCTTTGACCTCTCTAGAGACAACAGAACATATAGTTCGACTTAGATATGTAAAGATATACAGATATAAGACAGATTCGTCCTACACAGACAAACAATACACATAAATTCAGGCCATAGATATTCTGAAGCAAGAACAATCTATTACTACCCAAACAAAGAATAAATCGCAGTAAAACTGGATTCATCCGCGGAGTTCGATCGAAAGAGACGGCACAACTTTCAAGGGAAGTAACTCAATAATGACTTTCCCTTAAGCACTAAAAAATATCTATTTTGTTTACAAAATATTTGCGAACATAACAAGTATACCAATGTATAATATTGTAAGATATCAAAGACTGCACGTAACAACACCGCTAAAAACAGGGAGATTGTTGAGAAATCCATTACCGAGATGTTGGCTGCGGGTATAATAAAGAGATCAAGATTCCTGTGGTCCTCAACGATCGTGATAGTAGCCAAGAAAGATGGATCATCACGTTTTTGCATTTGCTTACCGTGCTTTAAATCGGATCAATAAAGTTATCTCATACCCTTTGCCAAGAATCGACGACATACTGGCAACGTTGGGCAATTCCAAATACATCACCACGTTAGACGCTCGTTCCGGTTTCTGGTGCATCCCCATGTCACCAGAGGCCAAACAGAAATCTACGTTTTGCACTCACGTGGGAAGTTTTGCCTGGAAAGTGATGCCCTTCGGCCTGAAAGGTAGCTTCGCCACATGCATGTCGTTGATGGACGAGGTGCTGAAGGATATGCAAAAGTATGCACTGGCTTATATAGATGATATACTCATTCACACTGGCGGATCGATTGAAGAACATTTACAGCATGTAGAGAAGGTGTGTGACCGACTGTACAACACAGGATCAAACTGAAACTAAGTAAATGTGACTTCTTAAAGACAGAGACGAAGTACCTAGGGTTTGTTATTAATGAAGCAGGCATCAGACACGATGAGGACAAAGTAAAAGCTATTCGATAGATGCCCAGTCCCAGAACTGTACGACAAATAAGAGGTTTCTTGGGATGTTGTGGATAATACAGATGAAGTATCATCAATTTTTCCATAATAGCTGAGCCTCTGATCGCCTTAACGAAGAAATATGCTCGTTTTAAATGGTCAGATGACTGTCAAAGATCTTTTGAATACCTGAAATCAGCACTCACAACCAAACCATTACTAGCCCACCAGGAGGTCTCCCGTCCTATTATTTTATACACAGACGCATCAGACACAACTATTGGAGATTGTCTGGTACAACCTACCACAGATGACGAGCAACCAATCCTTCCTAACATCCCAAATAAAAGACCTATAGCATTTATATCCTATGCACTCAGCAAAACCCAGATACGTTGGACAACCACTGAACGTGAAGCCTATGCAATTCACTATTTCATACAAAAGTTGGACTTTTATCTGCGAGGAATAAAGTTGATTATCAGAAAAGATCATCAGCCGTTGCTAAATTGGCTCACAAAAACACAGGAGCAACCAAAGAAGCTTCAAGTATGGTCTATGAATTTGCAGTCATACGACACGACGATAGAATATATTGCAGGAAAGTCTAACACCTGTGCAGAACTACTCTCAAGAACTCTGTATCCAGAGGACGCACTACAGAATACCACTACTAGCAAGGTTCCTCAAACTTCCACTGAAATAGATGAAAACATGAAGGAAATAAACATAATTAGCTCCAACCAGCAGCATGACAGTTTTGAAAATTGTATGACAGACACACACACGACTCAAATCTAGAGAATGCAGAAGGTTTCCAATTCCACTCAGAGCAACGTAAAGATGCTGAAATAATCAAGATAATTAAACAAGTAAAAGATCACCCCAACAACGTGAAAGACTTTACTATCCTGCTATTTGATGAGGAACTATATCGCATATATAAAAAACAAGAAGGACGTTTACAAATGTGTGTACCCCAACACTTAGTCGCAAAAATGTTGTCCCAGTTTCATGATGAGAACGGACATAGGGGCCGCGATAAAAACACAGATATTATCAAGAAGAGATATTTTTGGTCCTCTATGTTGTAGCGAGAGGTTTAAATGTTATTTAAGATTTAAAGAATAAGATATCCTGGACATAAAGGTGTATCAGATGATACCAGGATAGTACCAGATAAGAGTCTGGTCTTATCGGTAATACCCCCTTCTCTGAAGAGAGTAAGGGTGTATAGACACAAAGGTAGGGTCAAGCTATGTAAGTTCCCAGAGAAGATGGTGATGTAGTACTCTAACTGCTACCTCTCCTGATCGGCCTCTGTGATTATGGTATTTAATACTGTTTCTGACTCTGCTAGTGGTAATTTATATAACTAAATTCACCAACAAGAACTGTAATTCAACTTAAAGAATTTAAGAAAGTCTTCTGGTGAATATTTACAATTGAATTAAACAGTTACTATTTTCTGTTTGAAAAGTTGTAAACTCAAATATTTTACAACATTAAATAAATAATAACAGTCAACGAATGTTTTTCACTTGGGTCAAAATGACTATCATCTTGTAGACAAAGCTTGCTTGATCATTCACGTGAAGAATTATTATTATTATTATAAGTTTATTGAAACTCTATACTATTATGATCATCACAAACTTGATGCGTTTTTGTTTTTGGTGAGTATGGATAAGCTGCACAGTTGCTGCTATCACTGACTGGCACTGTTTTGGTTGCAACTTAGTAACACGGTATGACTGACCTGCTATCACTGACTGGCACTGCATTTGTTGCAACTTTAGTAATACGAGTCTCTTCTTATTTGTAGACTTTAGGTTAAAGGATTAAACCTGCAATAAATTCAAACGCAATCCCTGTATTTGTCTATCCATATCCCTCTATGACACAGATGGGGACGATAGACAGTTTCAGATTAGCGTGCCAGCAGATGCACAAGGTATAGTATAGTAGCATCAATCATTTTAATTCAATGTGATCATAATTTTCTGCTACCGTATTAATTATCAATAGTGTACCATGATTCGCCTCCATACAATAATTTGGTTGTGGGTAACACTGTTAAGTAAAATGTCAAACGATACTGTAAATCAATCCCTTTTATCCTTCTTTATCATCCTGGTAGGTGTCTCATTTCATCCACGAAATACTTCTTTAAATACATTAACAAACATACAGTCGGACTTTGGCCATCATTCTCAATATTATACACATTTCGCAATGCTGCCTTTTCCACTACAGGTTAACACATGCTTGTATTTTAGCCGGCAACACACTCGTCCTGGAATATTTTCTTTACACACTCTACACACTTTCTAACGCACTGATGGATTAATCAATATAATTGCACATAAATATATACATATAAATAGATTCCTTCTTACCCTCAGGCACACACACAGACTAGCCCTCAATGGTTGATTAAGGTCTGTGAACAGGTACAGAAGGCAAACACTTGCTTTATCATATGCTCTACTTTACCTCGCTTGCTGTGTTTTCAAATCGTGACTGACCGGAGCTTGTTAGGCAAGTCTGTTTATAGTGTGACCTCGGATGTAAGAGATGGAATCCCCGAGGAATGCAATAACTATCATAAAATATGGGTACCGTTATGCCTTTTGTACAATGTAGGAAAACTACTTTTTTTATTATCTTCGTGATTCCTGATGCGATTTTAGTCATTTAAAGCTTACATTATACTTGGAATTAGGCTTTACATACCTATGCAATAATCTTTCTGGTTACTATTTGCATTTTCTGTTGTGAATAATTTAAACCGCTAAATTTAGGCCATCCTGAAGCTTCGAATGCATTTAATCTAAGATTTCTCCCGTCCTATAATATTATTAGTAAAAGTATTACTATTTACTGGTAGAGTAACATCCCTAATATTGTTTTGATAACCTCTGCCAAGTGGTACTTCTTCCAAGTGACTAAGGGTGAAAATACAAATAGTTTTTATTTTGTTTTAACTCGTAAACCAGGTCTGCAAGCAAATCTTGATGCAACTTCCTCTGTGCTTGAGTGCTGGCTTACATTACTGACACTAGATGTTTTACATTCTTTGGTCAAAGTAATAAATGAATATGCTGACATAAAGAATTCAAAACCCCCATTTCCAAACAGATCTTCGTCTGCTGCTTGCGAACCTGTCACTGACTATGAGCTTTTGAAATGTTTCGCAGTAACAACAGCGATGGGTTTAGATAAAAAGCCATCAGTAAAAGATTATTGGGCGCAGACACCTCAAACTGTATACACCTTAAAAGAAATCTCCTTATGAAACACATTTATTTATCTATTTCATTAAATACGATACAAAATAGGTGGCAGACCTACATCCCTATGTTCTTTCTAACACTATCCATTGCAGGTTACTATCTGTGAGATAACTTAGCGCAAATGAAGTCCTACATTTCTTTCTGATTTTCATCACAGGGATGTCTACTCAAAAAATCTGCACCGACGTTCTGATCGCCGGGAATATATTCAATCAGAAATGAATATGGCTGTAATAATAATGTTCATCTTAATAATCTGGCATTTTTATGCTTGGCTTGTGATAGGAATACAAGAGGTGAATGATCTGTTTGAACCACAAATGTCCTGCCATATAAATCTTGTGAAATTTTTGCAACAATGTAGCGCCCAGGCCCACATTGCTTTTTTTCTTGATTCTAGTAGCTTATGCGTGATGCAAATGTCACCTGAACAGTGTAATGATGCAGTGAAGATCTGGGTCACTCACGCTGACAGCATACATGGTCCTTGTACGATGATGATGATGATGATGATGATGATGATGATGATGATGAGAGACATGAGTGTGTAGTCGCGAATGCGTTTAGGCTCATATATAGTTACACAATACACCCAGTCACACTCGTACTGAAGCCAATGATGGTTGAAACTACTGGTGACAGTTCATACATTTATTCACAGGACTAACAGTAGAATCACACAGGAACAGTCAATGGACACAGGATCATGTACATCATGTTAATTGAAATCGCTTGGTATATATCAGACATTCTAAGGCTGGTGAACATTCAAATATGTGGGCATGGTCAATAGTGGTATGTTCTTTAATGAACAGTTCATAATGCCGCTTTGGAATCCCTGACTGAACGCGTCAGATACCTTAATAACTCCGTCATACAAAAGACGAGCCCTTAACTCATGTAATCCTATTACCAGGGCCGTCGTTCAACTTGGCATAACACGCCAGTTACATCTGTTCATGCGGTAGAATAGTGGCCATTACACAGGGCCTCGATATGACGTCAGCTGTGCATTCTTCATTAAGCAGGTTGCATAAACCCTGCTATAATGTTTGTATAAGTACACCGCCAACCTGCGGTTTCCACCATATATAACTTCGTCACTGGACTTCTGATCAAATGAAGACGAATAGTCTTAAATGGCTACCTCGAGCACAAAATATAGGTTCTGCATACAGGAACTGTGAGCTGTTCTCACTTCTAGGTAATCCTTTAACAAATTCTGCAACCGAATGAATAGTAATGATAAAGTCGGTGTTACCTTGAAACGAATCCTCAGAACACAAGAAACAACACTGTCGTCATTCCTGAAGTACAGTAAATCACTGGGGAAAACTGACAACGCAGTCACTTCGAAGATTTTCCTTCCCCAAAATACAACGGACATTCACGTCCCACAGAAGCCAGTTCGCATTTCTACCTGACGGAAGTCTAATTTTGCGCTCAACAACTGCGCATGGCACATAGCCCAGAACTGTTTACCTTTGACCCTAAAGGTCAAACACAATGAATGAACCAAAAAGGGAGATAACCCCTAATCAACCTGACACAGCAAAGTTAAGACATAGTTCCTCAACTTTGACCAGGGTGAAAAACATACAACCAATAAATCGACGTTTGAAACTCCATCAAAGATTACAGCAACATATTACTGCACCCCCCCTACCCCCTGTAAAAAAATGATACATTTAAAATATATATATATCCATGAGCAAGATAGCACAAGCATCAATTATGCGCCCATGAAAGAATGAACCTAATATCAGGTACAATAGACGCATAAATAAAGCGTCTGGAGAGAGTAAAAATCATCCCCCAACATAAGAGAAAATATTTCCTCTAAGCAAAACAAACTCGGGAGGTACCATCAAAGAAATCTAAGTTGCTGGCAACCCCAAGATACATATCAAAAATTATGAAATACTATAATTATAGCAATATACAAATATCATGAACTACAATACTATACCATCGACATATCTAATGGATATATATCATGGATGGACATAACTAAATTTGTTAAAGTCATTATACATCATCCAAATAGTGACACAATTGTGTTAATATATATTATGATATTAAGAACAGACATAAGTCTGGAAGTGTATCAGGAAATCTAGGACATCAGAGCTAAGTAGATTCATGTTGAGATCTACCTTCACAACGAGATCTATCAAAATTATTATCTCTGTTGAGACCATTGCTCTTATTTGAACTCCAGTTACCATAATTCTGATAATTATTTCCCCTATAATCAAAATTCCTATAACGTGGATTTTGTTGTTTCCAAGAAAAACTATTATAAGGTTGGTAACTTTTATCAAAGTTCCTATAGTTACTGGGACCAACATGTTGAGGACAATTAAATTGCCTCCAGCTCTTTGAAGAAGAACCATTACGTGATGGACGCGTTTGGTATTGTCCACCATCACCGTTATTTCTCTTAGTAAAATTGCTTTTATTTTTCTCCGTAGCAATATGCCTAATAGGTATAGGGTATGGTCTTACTCTGATCGGATTACGATCAGTAAGTATGATGTCATGTTCAATGATATGTGTGTGTCCAGGAATGTCAGTAAGGACATCCTGAAATGATTGTAGCGTAGAAGATACTGGACGCTGTTACTCAAAAGACAAGTTCGAAGAGACGGTAACGTTTTTTCATGATTCCGTAGAATTAAGTGGAATCACGGGAAGAGGTAAGTTAACAACAGAAAAAGTAGTTTCCTCATCCTGTATAACGGACAGGGATGAGATATGACCATGTTAGACGGAGAATCGTCCGTCGCCTGGAAAATAGGCTGTAAATAGTCTTGTCGTTCAATAATTTCCGTAAGCATATTTATATGAAAGGTTTTATGCCTTCCATTCACATCGACAATATAGTCAACATCCGAAATTTTAGAGACTATAGTGTATGGACCTTTCCAAGAAATGAGAAGTCTGTTTTCCCTCGAGGGAAGTAAGACAAACGCTTTGTCTCCAGGACAAAGTTGGCGTAGGCGTCTTTTCTTATTAGCGAATCGCCTAGCCTTTTCTGTAGCAAATTTTGATGATGAAGTAGCTAACCTGCATGATTCGATAATTTTTTCCCTAAGAGCAATGACATATTCATATGTCGATTGTGTATCATCGTCAATATTATCGGCAGTGATCAGATCGTGTAGCAAGGACATAGGACCGCGCGGTTGCGCACCAAAGACAAGTTCAAAAGTAGAAAACCCTGTATGCTCGTTGGTAACCTCTCTATAAGCAAAGAGAGCTGCAGGTAGGACCCTGTCCCAATCATCAGGATGATCCTCCGTTATCTTGCCAAGTAAGTTCTTTAGTGTCCTATTAAGACGTTCAACCAATCATTGGACATTGGATGATAAATACTACTGAGAGACTGATACTGGACGATGTTGATACTTTAAGGATAGATGTTGGTGGTACTAGCGATACAGACTGGTGGGTATAAGCTGTAACATCACTGGCTGATTGATTATATACTTGATGTGTACTGTCACTGGATACTGACTGGTATATCGTGCTGTAATATGATCTATCGCGAATGTGTGACATGAAAGTTCGTCAAGGTGGACATCTATGTAGCAGTGCAGACTTGTATCACAACATGTAACATACAAGAGTGTGGGTGGCATTCATCACATTGAAAGGTGTAGATGTGGGGTTGATGGAACCATATGGTGTACGTGTTACAGGAATGGAGTCAAAAATATAGGTGAACAGCTGTGTACGTTTTTCACCATTTATTACAGTCACAGCAACAAGACGTAGACAAATCCATGTAAGCATGACACAGGAACATGGCGGATATGAAGACAGTTCACTACAGTTGCATTTACATAAGTTCCAATAAATATATGATTATCAAAGTGTTGCAGACTCCATTTATCTCTCATTCCACAACTAGCAGAAAAAAACCCCGCATTACAGAACGGGTAAATAACTGTATAAATATCCCACAGTTTCATTCTGACTCTTCTTAAACCGCTCTTCTTTAGTCGACCCTAAACGTGGCGGGCGACGAAAATAGCATAGTTCATCCCTCTAATCGGACGTATCGAAGATAGGCTGTCCTTTCGAAGATAGTCTTATATAACTCCCTCGTACATCAGGCGAGTTTTCATTTTCAAAGTTATAATAGCAATAACTGGTAACTCATCTGGTCTTCCACTCCAGATAGTTATATATTAGGCCTCTATAAAACAGTAAACACTGTGGATTCCTCATCTGCAGACATAAGCGTCTAAGTTCAAAGATATACCGCTAATCATGCGGGTTTTAGAATAATATCTATTCTCCTGGGTCTTCTGTGTGTAAATCTAAACCTAACGGTCTTAGATGTCTCCAACGAGCATAACAAGTAGAATACTCTGCCTTTCAATCATTCGTGAGCTCTCGTCACCGGTTGACTCAAAATATGTTCCTTACACTGCGAACAAAGGAAGTGTGAAAGTTTAGTTTTTTTTACCTTGCTTCGAATTCCTAACACAACGTAGAAGCAACTGTCGTCTTCCTGACAAAGAGAAATAACACAGGGGACTTTAAATAACAGTGGAAGAGTTTCCATCCCCAGAGGCAATGCAGAGACGTAACCAGACATTTCGTCTGATATACCCAGTTCAACAAAACGGCCTCTCGCACAGGAAATCTTCTCCAAACTCTCCCTGGTTTGGACATGCGCTGTTCGCATCACCTCTGACCTAAGCAGTCAGCTGGTATAACGTTTTAAGAGGAGTAACTACATATTTACTTTCCCTCAAAGCAAAAAATGAGTATTCGCCCTTAGATTAGGGTTCTAACGAAAAATACATTAGACCCAAACTCTTATTCAAAATATTTTCAAACATAACAAGTATACAGACAGACTACATTCCTAGTTATGAAAATTGCACGTAACAGTCTTACCACACTTTCCGGGAAAAAAAAAATGAAACATTTTTTTTTAATACATCTAGGAGCAACATACAATAGGCTCACAACGCATGAATAATGCCTAGACGAAAAGTATTAAGAATAAATATAACGCCAAATGTGAGGCTAAGTCGACATATGGAGCGACTTATGAGAATGTATCTCATAATCTCAGAGAAAGCGTTTCTCTAAGTATAAATGTTTCCAGGGAGGTGTCACCAACGTGTTCCACAGTGTTGGCAATGACACAATGCATACAAAAATTTCATACAATAATTTCATATTAGGTATCTTAAGTTCATGATTAAGAAAGAAAAAAAATCATCAAAGAACAGCGGTGAATATACCTCAATGAACCGCTAAGTAGTGATACAATCACTATATTACAATTACAAATGTGTACCTATATTGGTATAGAAAGAAACTATTATAGCCTTAGACGTATTAGGAAGTCCAAGACCTAATAGTTAGGTGGAATCATGTGGGCATCTAGACAAAATGTCTGCCATCACATTATCTGATCCACGGATAGCTCGTACCGAGAAATGAAAAGGTTGAAGAGCAATTGCATATCGAGTAGACCTCGAGCTCTTCAAATTCTTACTCTGTATAGCCGTAAGAGCTTTCTGGTCGGTTTCTACTATGAAATGTGCGCCTAGAAGGAATCTTTGTAGTTTGAGAATTGACCAGACCATAGCCAACAGTTCACGGTCTAAAACCAAGTAATTCCTTTCTGCAGCATTAAGTTTTCTGGAGATATACATTACAGGATGCAGAGTTCCAGAGTACTCTTGTATTAGTGCCGCTCCAATCCCAGTGGATGAAGCGTCACTACGAAGAAAAAATGTCTTATCTTTAGTAGGTAACACTAAAATAGGTGGTGTTGAAAACATAGTTTTGATTTTATCTAGCGAGGATTGGCATTCCTGAGACCAGTGAACCATATTAGGAGACCTTTTCTTTAGTAGTGTAGAAAGAGGTGCCACGATAGAGGATAGATTCGGAATGAATCGTCCATAAAATTGTATAAGACCTAAGAGACTTCGTACTTGCTTTTTACTCTTAGGAATAGAGATGTTAAGTATCTTAGTGATATTATGGTCCTCTGTCTTTAGGAAACCATGACCGACTCGATGGCCTAGGAGAGAAATTTCGCTAAAACCAATGCAGGCTTTAGAGGGTTTCGCTGTTAGGTTATGCTCACGTAAAGTAGACAGTAATTCGTCTAACCCCGAATAGTGATCTTTCCAAGTATCGCTGAAAAGACAGATGTCATCTAGGTATGCAATGACATCTGACCGATAAGATAGGATTCAACGCATCATGCGTACGAATGTAGCAGGTGCGTTCATATGGCCGAAAGGCATGAAATTCCATTGGAAAACGCCTCTAGGTGTAGAAAAAGCCGTAAGAGGTTTGGAGCGTTTAGATAAAAGAACTTGCCAATATCCTTTAGACAAGTCAAGTTTAGTGAAAAAATGAGATTTAGAAAGCCTAGTAAGTAGCTCTTCTAGTAAAGGCATGGGTTCAGCGTCAAACTTCGTATCTTGATTCAATTTGCGATAGTCAACGCAAAGACGTATGTTATTGTCTTTTTTCCGAACAATAACCATCGGCGAAGAATATGCTGAAGTGGATGGTTTAATTATTTTTAAATCTATCATCTCATCCAACTCCTTCTCAACCTGTGCTTGAAAATGTATACGGATAGGATAAGGTCTGACCCTAATAGGAGTATGGTCAGTTAGAACAATGTCATGTTCAATGACATGAGTTTGTCCAGGGATGTCAGTGAGGACATCCTGAAATGTTTGTAACATAGCCGAAACTTGTCGTTGTTCTCCTAGTGATAAATCAGGAGAGACAGTAACATTTTTCCATGATTCACTAGAATGAAGTGGTATCATCGGAAGAGGAAGATTTACATCTGAAAAACTTGTTTCCTCATCCTGTATTACGGACAGTGATGAGTAATGACCATGTTGGACTGGAGAATCGTCCGTTGCCTGGAAAATAGGCTGTAAATAATCCGGACGATAAGGAATTCCGTAAGCATGTTGATGTGGAAGGTTTTATGCTTCCCGTCAATATCGACAATATAGTCAACATCTAAAATTTTCGATATTATATCTTACGGACCTTTCCAAGAAATAAGAAGTCTGTTTTCCCTACAAGGTAGCAAAACAAATGCTTTGTAACCAGGACAAAGTTGTCGTAAGGTTCTTTTCTTATTGGCAAATTACCTTGCCTTCTGTTTAGCGAATTCAGAAGAAGAAGTTGCTAATTTGCATGCTTCGATAATCTTTTGTCTAAGCGCGATGACATATTCGTAAGAGGATTTTGTGTCATCGTTAATATTATCAGCGGTTATGAGATCATGAAGCAAAGACATAGGGCCGCGCGGTTGCGCGCCAAAGACAAGTTCAAAGGGAGAAAATCCTGTATATTCATTGAGGGCCTCTCTGTAGGCGAAGAGGGCCGCAGGTAAAACCCTGTCCCAATCTTGAGGATGATCCTCAGTTATCTTCCCTAATAAGTTTTTGAGTGTTCTATTTAGGCGTTCGACCATCCCATTAGACATTGGGTAATAGATACTACTCAAAGATCTTTCTATCTGCAGAGTAGACATTACTTGAGACATGGTATCCGATATTAGTTGGGTGCCATGGTCTGATAATATTTCTCCAGGAAATCCCAGACGAGAAAATATGAGCCAAAGAGCATCTGCAATATCAGCAGTAGTAATGCTCTTCAGAGGAATAGCCTCTTGTCAACGTGTGCACATATCAACACACGTCAAGATAAACTGTTGACCTCTGGCAGACTTGATCTTAAACGGACCAATAATGTCTATTGCCATTTTCTGAAACGGCCGAATAGGAATATCTGCAGCCTGAATAGGTGCAGCATGGCGTGGACCTTTAGATTTAACCTCTTGACATACTTTACAAGATCGACAATAAATCCGTATGTCCTTGTTTACTAATGGCCAAAAGAAAGCCGCAAGAACTCTTGACTTCGTACGGGAAAAACCCATATGTCCAGCACACTGAGAGTCGTGAGCGTGCTGCAAAATTTTAACTCTCAAATTCTTGGGCACAAGAATCTGAGAATGACTTGACTTATTGGAGTCTTGAACCATACGTACAAGTACGCCATTCTTCATTGTAATCCAAGATTTACGATTTGTATCTTTATTTGGATCACCTTTTATTGCAAGAGTGAAGAATTTCTTTAGAGTGGGATCATCTTCTTGCTGTTTTATAAATGAGTCACGAGAAATTACCAAGGGATCATCTTGGTTATGCACTTCA
The DNA here is from genome assembly GCA_024509875.1 of Oreohelix idahoensis. Classification (NCBI taxonomy): domain Eukaryota; kingdom Metazoa; phylum Mollusca; class Gastropoda; order Stylommatophora; family Oreohelicidae; genus Oreohelix; species Oreohelix idahoensis. The sequence continues at coordinate 178,977 of JAMPIV010022999.1, read as the reverse complement.
TTATCTTCAGTAGATGAAGTTTGAGGCATATGAAGAGCTTGAGCTCTAGTGACTACAGCATTAGCAGTTTGCATATTTTGTTTTTCCCAAACGGAAATTTGTTGCGGAGTGCATTCTTTGACTCCGTGAATACGACCGATGATAAGATCAGCGATCGGATTCGGGAGAAGACATGCGTGTACATCTCCTGTAAAGAAAGGAGTAGCAATCTTAATTATAGCAGTAGAGTATTTCTCTAAGGTGCCGCCAAATGTTACACATTTGACTACTTTGCCTGTGGCAGGGGAAGGATCTACGAGTGACTGATTAAAACCAATTGTGGTGCATCCATAATCAAAAAGAACTGAAACTGGATTGTCATTTATTAAACCTTTATGAAAGACAAGAGAACCTCTTCCATCATGCGCGACTGACGCAGGAAGAGCGGGAAGAGGATGGCCACAACTTAAAGTAGACACCGTAGTTGGTTCAAATAATGTTTTGCATTGGGGGCACTGAGATGCTCTCCCAAAATCAAAAACGGAACATACCATATTATTAGCGTTATTATTATCTTTATTCTGTTTATAGGCTTCATGGGACTCTTGCTGTGCAGAGTTTGCCTGGAAATGTGATTTATGCTTTTTGTATTGTGATCTACCTCGATAATTATTGCCTCTGTAATTATTATTGTTTTCTCTGTTGTAACGCCTATTTGGGTTTGAGTCATAGTTCTCATGGTTACCATTATCATGTTCATTATAATGAGTATCTCTGTAATTATGATCTTGTTGTATCCATGACGGATAACTTGGATAGCTTCTATAATGACTTCCTCTGCGGAAATTCCTATAAATGTGACAACCCCTGAATCGAGGGCTGTCGGCTCGTCTCCAGTTCTTCGAAGAAGAACCCTGAAATGATTGGTTACCTTGGTTTTGATAACTATTATGGTTACCTTTTTTATCAAACCTGTTTAGTGGTCCCTGAAATTTGTGTGAATAATTAGGATTGTATGGTGTTGCTGAAGCAACTGGCATACTCTCCTTAATCGTAATGTTGCCAAAAGTCACGTCAGGATGTGCAGTGACATATTGGGAACAATATTCTTCCATTTGTTTTAGTGTTTTGGGTTTACGCTCATGTATAAATTCAAGGAATGGTTTATTTACACATGACATAATTTTATCTCTGACCAACAAATCCATAAGTGCTTCATATGTTTTTTCTGTTTTGGATAGCTCAATCCGTTGTGTAAATGTAAGACGTGCCTTTGCAATGAATTCTGAGAATTCTACTCCTGCCTCAGGCACCATCGTCTTAAACAAAAGACGATAACCTTCTTCTGACAGTTGATATTTTTTTATCAAGGCTGCTCTAATAACATCATAATTATCTTTATCAGCCTCTTCTACCAGACTTAAACTAGTCAGAGAATCACCTCTCAAATTCTCTGATAACTGATTTGCATATTGCGATCTATCCACATTATGAGTACGACAAGAACGTTCAAATCTAACCAGCCAGAATGTAATATCGTCACTGGAAGGATTGAACGGTGGCAGCTTAACCTTAAAAGTAGAAGGTTTACCATCATTACCAGATGACTGATTGACACTACCCATATTTGTCAATTTCAATTTTTATATCTCATAAGCTAAAAGTTTCTCTTGATGTTCCATCTTTGCTTTTTCTTTATTTTCTTCAGCCTCTAATCTTTTGTTCTCAGCCTCTAGTCTTTTACTTTCAGCCTCTCTGTCTAATCTCTTTTGTTCAGCCTCAGCTTCTCTTTGTAATCTTTTTTCTTCCTTTTCCATTTCCATCTGGATTCTCTTTTCCTCCATCTGCATCTGCAATTTCTTTTGTTCAGCTTCCAGTTCCATTTTTTTCTTCTCAGCTTTTTGTTTTTTCTCTTCAGCCTCAGCTTTTTGTTTTTTCTCTTCAGCCTCAGCTTTTTGTTTTTTTCTCTTCATCCTTCTGTGCTTTGGCATAATGAGAAAGTGCAAACTCTTTTAACTCCTCAGGAGTCATCCCAAGGACTCTCCCTTGCTCAATGAAGTAGTGTAAAGTTGCCATAATATTTAATAATATGTGGCTATTATCACTGAAATAACAAATTTATTTCAACCAATCAGGAGCAAGTTTTTAACAAAAACTTGTATAATCAGCTCCCTATATCCTAATCTCTGTGGGAAACAAGCCTTTAAATAAGGTCTTGTATAATCAACTGTGTACTTCTAACAATAGCAATTAATCATCAGTTGATTCTTTCTCATAAGTTCACTACAAAGTTAGTAGTGTATGATCAAATATATTTTATATAGCATATGTCAACCAAGAACACACACACAAAGGACAATCAAGAAGGACAATACGAAAACATTCGCAGAAATCAAATAAGTTAAATCGAAAAACAGAAGAAAATAATCACAGAACCTGTGATCATAACTGCGCCGTAATAAACAAAACAAATAACGCCACAGTGTATAAATATAAAGTTGTATAGAACTGAATAATAGGAAAGGGTAGACCTACAAATATACAAACAAATCAAAACAAAACTAAAGAACAGAAAAAATATCACAAAAACAACGATAAGCACAGTCGTCACAGCTAACAAAAAATAGCAACAGATGTTGCATGCAAATTTTATTAAGAAAATTGCCCCCTACAGACCACTAATATAAGCCCTATGCTACTTGAGAAATCTTATATTAGTCACCTCACCAACCGCCCACGACATAGACACACAAATAATATGTAAACATTTAAACATAAATACATTTATATCATATATTATATAATGTAATGTGTTGCAGAAAAATGTGTTGCAAATAAGGCTCAGTTTTACAGAATTATGGTACAGTTTCTAATCAAAATAAACTGCCACTTTTAATAAATAATCACTACTTGCTTAAACTATTACAAAGTTCAACAATGAGCAGTGCAAGAAGATCCACCGTTGATAGTTCCTATTGCTATAATAAGTAGGACTTCTTAATTCGGCTGCACTGTATTTCTTGCTAACACATTTAAATATCCGATCCAAACCTGCTGTGTAATGATGTCTGTACTATGACAAATGTCAACCAGCGCTGACCTAGTTACTGCATACGCTCGATAGGACAGGTCATGCTGACATCGACTGTAGAGTTTTACTGCTGGTGTGTCGTATCAGGCGTCATGGAACCGATCTGGTATGAGTAGCCGACTTCCATGTAGTTTCTACTGTGCAGGTTAACCCAGAAAGCTGGCCTACCACGTTGATAACGCGCTTATTTTCTGTGATATAGCTCGTCCAGTCACAATGTTCTTTAAATGGGTCAGGTTACCGGCTGTTGGGGGCCTGACAAGGTGTACTGTTAGATGCGTATATTCTGATGCAATGAGTGAGTGTTAACATCAATAATGAAGACGCGAATGGATGACAGTTCTACAGGTGCACAGGACACTCACTCCAATCACATGTGGAAGTCAAGGATAGCTGGACTACTGTGGTCGTTTCATACTTTTTAATAGGACGCACACACTTGGACAGTACGAATATAGTTACAGGAAAGCAGGTTTACATATATCAGCATACGGTTGTTCAATGGGTGGCAACATCACTTTGGCAATCTCATAGGATGTAAATATAAGTGAACGATAGTAGCAAATATATAGTTCTGATTGTCTATCGTCTCATATCTCCACTGACTAATCCCATCAGTTTGAGTTAACAATAATAATGGTCATCACAATGCTCCCTTACAGACCCTCTGCTGACTACGTCTTTCAGGCTAAGTCTTTTAGGCTTTAACTTCAACAGGGTCTTTTATTTAAGGGTGACAATCTCAAATAACAAAGAGTGGACTTCAATACAATGTAGGTCTTGGTATTACCATCAGGTAATATGATATATCTGTTCTCTGACTGACAATTCAAACAGATTAACAGTGGGATTCAAAATGGCGCTCGTCCCAGTGAGCGGCGTTCATCCAAAAAAAGATATCCTCACTACAAATGAAAGCTCCGTTCATTTGCTCAACTAATGTCTTGGGTTTTCCATACCCATAAGAAATGTTACATATGTCCACTCACAGTGCTGTTAGTACAGGAATCGTCTACATACGATCCATCAAATATATAAAGATGATATAACATCTATGATGTCGTTAGGCCTAGGTAAAGTTGTAGAAAATGTTCCTTAAAACTTCGGACTCCCTTTTGTCCGACAGCCTTCAAGATCCGTCCATCATCACGGAAGAGCCCACGACGAATAATCGTCTCATTTGGCATGCGCTAATGTTAACCCTTAAACTATATTCAAGTGGGACGACTACATATTTACTTTCAATCGAAGAAAAAAATGAGTATTCGCCCTTTGACTAGAGTTCTAATCTTAGACCCAAAATATTATTACTAAATATTTCCAAACCTAACAAGTATACAAACAGATAAATATCTTCCTATATATATATATATATATATATATATATATATATATATTCATTGCCACCCGTAATCTGTTGGTAACAGCTGGGTTGTTAGCGGGGCTGTATGCTGTTCTCGCAAGATGGCAGCCACGTGTTATAGGCCTGGTGATGTATTTAGTTCTAGTTATTAATGTGCCTTGTAAATATGATACCCCTACTTTTGGTACGTGGAGCACATTTGAGACATAAACGTTCCTGTTTGCTCCTTGCAGATCAGGGCGACATTAATGCGACTGAATCCAACAGAAGCCTGCACGAAGCATTTATATGCTATGGCAGTGGTTTGTTTCTGTAACAATGTGTTTTATATGATGAGTTCCCAATGTCATCAGTCGGCATATACGACATGCTTGAGAGTGCCGGGACGAATGTTGATATAGATCAGTTGCGAGGTGGTGGTTTATGCTCAATAATGAGAGTATTCGTTGTAGATATCGTTGAATATTATTTTATGCATTCTTCATTATTATTTAGTTATTGTTATGTGTCGGATAATTTATGAGAACACGTGGGTCCACTTGGGAACAAATTATGTCGCTTCTCGCTCCTTATGGAGCACATGGCCACCAGTGTGGCTGGCCTCCGCATGGAGACCGCACAAAGCATTCAGATGCTTTTGCAGTAGCTGTTTCGGTAGCAATCTGTGTTACATGGTGAGATTGCAAGCCTCATGCACAACACCATACTAGTCTGATTAGACGACATGCATGGGCTGAGTGTGTGTGCATGATAGTTGAAAGTTTCAGGTAGCGTGGAAGAAGGACAGTTGACAGGTGAGAGCATGGTGTTTCTCATTATTTAACTATTATGATTTTATATAGTCGGTGCTTTGTTTGCGTTTCAGATTAGCAATTGAGCACTGGCTGGGTGTTTTGTTTATTTGCTTACTGGTTTAATGTTTGTTCATAAGTTTGCTTTGTGGGTTAGGGTCACTGACAGGGTTGTATGAATAAATACAGTCCTGGCTTAGAATCATAATTTTATTGTTGATCGGGTCGGTTGCGAGTGTGCAAGAAAGTGATCACATATCACAACAGCATCATCATCATCTCGCTCACCCTATCACATCAGTAATGAAAAATATCGAATGTAAAATGACAACTTACGCCAATCCTGGCTCACAGACATTGTGCTCAGATGAATGATGTTAAGGCACTTGATTAGGCCTCTTACACGTGTTCTTGGGGGTTGTTTATAGAACAATTCCCTAAATGACTCCGTGTGTTTCAGTTTCCTCAGACATTCCGGTTTTCCTTATTTAATTAATAGTTTTCCTGGTCTGTTCTGTAAGTCCTTATGAATGCTCCAAAACAGGTGTCCGGTCTGATAAGATGGAATCTTGATTCTAATTACTGGCAAGTATGGTGTCTTTGGCAAGCGATTCTCACAGCGAAATAACTCTGAATCATGTCAGGTTATATGCATGTCCTACCACCGCATCTGTTTGTTATTCAGCTGCTTAGGGCTCCAATCACTTCAAACAAAAGTGTTGGGTGGGGTTATTTAAAAATATTCCGACATGGAATAATTCTGCGCGTGGTCTAGAGGTCACCTCTCCCATTTATGGTACAAAAACATCAGAATGCCTGGCAGGCGAACTCACCAACACATCTGTAAACTCATACGACAATGTGTTTCAGATATAACAAATTATTACTATCTAAAGATAACCTTGTCATAACAAGTCGGATAGGAAGCGATAAGGTCATCCTTGTCTGTCTAAAATGCGTCACCCAGAGATGTAATCTCTTATCTATCGCGTACCCTGGCCTCATCAGCAACTAGACAAATACGCAGGAGATTTTAGTATTAATCAGTAGCGGCCAAGTTTGGGTACACGACATACAGTAAATATATATAAATATATAAATATATATACAAACAGGCGACAAGGACCCATAGTGAGGACACTGGATATGGATAATGTTAGTTGCTTATCCTTTACAGGACGTGGCAATCAACCCCAGCTTTTATTGGCTGCTGTCGACAAGGACCCATAGTGAGGACACTGGATATGGATAAGGGAGTGATAATAAGGGCAATTAATGATTACCTGCTAGATAATGACACTACAACGGATGAATCAACAAGGCTGAGACTGTTGGAGTTTGGTATCAAACGTGAGACGGGCAGAGATAAACGTGAGAGAGGATACATCCGTCGTATGTACAACCAGCGTGCTACAGGTACAATTAGCATTCATACTCTTCTACAGTTGCTGAGATAGACTGAGCAACTATGGGTTTGCACTGAGTGCAGTGAGGTCGATTTTAATTAACAAATATATATATATATATATATCTTTGCTACAGTTGTTACATTTGTTAGATGGCAGGGAGGATAGTGTGATTCGCGTGCATAGCTAAGCGTGGTTGTCGCACGGAAGGTCCTGGGTTCGAGTCCTGGGTAAGCCACTCACGTCTGTTGTTTTTCTGTTGTCTAGTTTTCTACTTCTTTATTTCTTACGAGTGCCTGAAAACATACCTTTATGTTTGTTTAATATTTATTTACTGTTTACAGGCCCCGAGTTTCCCTTCCTTATGTGTTATAAATGTTTATACAATATCAAAACCTACCCTCTGTCCTGTAGTTACTATTCTTAGTCTTCTATCATTTACTAGACACAGAATTAAGGTCTTTGTGTAGTCTGACCTATAATACTACGAGAACGACAGAAGTGATTGCGTAATTAATAGGCTAAACTGCCCATTGTAAATTTCCGGTGTTATGTGTTGCGGGTCGCACTTAATGACCCGTCATCGGAGCATCATTTTTAGTGATGCCTAGATGGCAGGGAGTATTGTGTGATTCGCTTGCATAGCTTGGCGGGGTTTTCGCACATAAGGTCTTGGGTTTGAGTCCTGGGTAAGCCACTCACGTCTGTTGTTTTTCTGTTGTCTAGTTTTCTACTTCTTATATTTCTTACGAGTGCCTGATAACATACCTTTATGTTTGTCTTATATTAATTTATTGTCTGTAACTAAAGTCTTGACAATTTGTGCACTGGATGATTGGTCGTATGAATATTTCAGTCTTCTTGGTTCTCTTGCAGATTTTGACCACCTTGGGTATTTCTGTACCCTGTATACTCAACACTACCACTACTGCTGCTTAGTTTTAATTCGTTCTACATTTTCTATGTTAGTTTCTGGGTTTTCTTTCACTATGTTAGTGTGGATCTCTTCTTCTGTTAGGTTTGTATCGATGCCCTTGATAACGACTTTTCTAATCTCTTTGATCAGCTCCATTTGTATTTTTATTTTATATGGGAGTTGCACTTCTTTAGAGTTTTCTTTCAGCTCATTTATTAGGACCTTGGCTTTTTCTGTGCTGTTCAAGCAGAGTACTACACCATTGCTTGTTTTCTGTAATCTGTTAATATATTTTTGTCTATTATTTTTTCTAAGATAACCATGATTTTGTCATCAGGGAGGGCTCGCAGGGTGGCTTCTGTCCCTCCTATTTGTGTAATTTTAACTCTTTTTCCCTGTGCTTTTGTTTCCTTTAGGCTGTCCTCGGCACTTTGTGTTCTTTGGTTTCCTTAGTGCATTGGTCTGCATTTCCCTCTTTGTCCTTCCTAATGTGTTCTGCGGCTTTATTTCCTGTCGAAGTTGGTGTTCCATTGTGTGCAGCACCTTGCTTTGATGTCTGAATTTCTGTTTCTTTCTCGTTGCTTTTTTTTATTTGATTCCCTGTCTTTATTTACTTCAGAGTCCCCCTTTTATTGTGTCCTTGATGGTTTCAATTTCGTCCTTAATTTCTATGGCAGTAATAAGGCAGTAATACTTCCGATAGCATCTTTATGCAAACTCAAAAACAAATGTGTGAGCTTATCTCCCGTCTTGATGCTTTCCTACAATATTGTCCCACTGAACAGATTATCGGTAATATTGATACAAAGATGTTCCAGCGGAATCGATTATGTCTTATCCCCTGTGTTTGCGTAAATCCCACAGACGGATTTCTCAGACAGACAATATGGCTTTCTTTTCATCGATCGTGCGCTACCACTTTGTGTCAATAAAGATCGACTTTATTAAAGGTGGCTAGACAACTGAGGTGATAAATTATTCGCTGACGTGCTTAATTAGCTTACGACGATTCACAGGGCGAAACGTACACAATTCTGTGAGCGGCTACATCTGAATGTAGGTGCATAAAATATGTCAAACCATAGGACGATCGGTGAGGAAAATGAAGAAACGAATGGATACTGCCGGAGAGGATGAAAGTTATAAAACTAAAAGTGCACAACTGATTCGTCACGATCGTAACTAAACCACAGATGAGCTGAGCTAACTGGGACATTTTCTAATGTTGGCAGAACTACAAATGAGCTGAGCTAACTGGGACATTTTGTAATGTTGGCAGAACTACAAATGAGCTGAGCTAACTGGGACATTTTGTAATGTTGGCAGAACTACCAATGAGCTGAGCTAACTGGGACAGATTTATAATGTTGACAGAACTACAGATTGGATGAGATAACTGGAACAGATTTTCTAATGTTTACAGAACTGCAGATGATATCCTGGGACAGATTTGTTAAGTTGACAGAACTACAGATGGGCGGAGATAACTGGGACAGATTTGTAATGTTGATAGACCTACAGATGAATGCATGGGAGAGATTTGTAATGTTGACAGAGCTACAGACGATCTAACTGGGATAGATAAGTAATACTGACAGAACTACTGATGGTCTGACTGGAGGAGAATTGCAACGCTATCTGATATGTTTTGTGAAATTATTAATATGTGTCATAGTGGTATGAGAATGATTGTTGTAACCTTTAACTAAGACAATAAATAAATTGACAACAAATACACTGTAAAGTAAGCAGAAACTACACATCAAACCCCAACTCCAACTACTGACTACAGAGATTATAGTTACATAACTACGGGTAGAAAAATAAAGCAGTCCACCAACAACGAACCAAAACCGTAGAACAAGAGAGACAGTTTATCACTGACATATGAAATAAATCAACAACATTCAAACAATAAACAATCCAATAGAAGAATTACAACAAAGACAACAACCAAACAGCTACAGACTTTCATAAATGGGTGCTTGCGTAGAATAGAGGGATTAAAATGGTATGACAAGGTTACCAACGTGGAACTAAGGACAAGAACTAGACAAGTGCCAGTGGAACAAGAGATGAGAAGAAGACGATGGCGATGGATAGGACACACACTGAGGAAACCTGTTGATAGCATTACAAGACAGTCGTTGTTCTGGAACCCCCAGGGCAAGAGAGGCAGAGGTAGACCAAGAAGCACACGGAGAAGAGAGCTGGAAACAGAGGTGAAAATTATGAGGAGAACGTGGAGTAAACTTGAGATGATGGCACGTGACAGGAGGACTTGGCATGTGTTTGTTGAAGGCCTATGCTCCTTTGGGAGTGGAGGGTTATGAATGAATGAATAAAGGAATTACCTTGTACTTATTGCTATTTTATACACCATTCGACAAATCGTCATTGATTAAGTCATAAATCAGCTGGAGTTAAGGACAACCACACTATCGGTAGCTACCAGAGGAAACAAACAACACACATAGATCTTCATTTCAGCTATTAGTACTTTTAACGACACGTCGGTACAATAGCAATAATAGATATAGAGGTAAAATCTTTACACTTAGAAAAAATAAATAAATAAGTATATGGATTGAATAAGCAGCAACACCCGAATAAACGTACGACGTGACGGCCAAACATACAGCTAGCCGTCACAGAAATAATTTTTTATGGCTAATAAAAGTTCCCCCCGCCCCTGGTAAATTTAAAAAGAAAAGGACAGAGATAACAATCCAGCAGTCAAAATGCTATAAAAGTGTACACAACATACCCCGACTTATAACCGAGAGATCACACCTCTTGTCAGGTTTTGACGTCATGTCCAATCTCGGAAATGAGTGGAAAAATAAAATAAGAACTTAACCATGTGATACTTTAAAAGCAACAAAGATAAAGAAGTTAGGGGAAACCATCCAAGTTACTTCCAAAGGGGAACAATTTAAATATTAATAAAATATCAAACTAAATTACAGATTTTCATTTTGTATTTATTTCTTGTCACTTTCTTATACAAATTTTTGTAAGGCATAATAGAATCTCTTATTTGTATCAGTACATTACCTAATTTTTTTAAAAATATTGTGTTTACCATGTTTAGAATAAAAATACTTTAAATGAAATGGAGTATGATTCGCATGTAAAAGAAGCGAACACTTATATCCTATGCCACTTTCAATGACAATACCAAGCTACCACGTCTTGGTGTAGTCGCAGATGTACACATTGAAATGTTTCATCGGCGCCAAATAGCGCACTTCGACAATCCTTTAAACACATTTTCGTACTTGGTCGGTTCTCTCCTATCCCGAGGACCGGAGTGGCTAAGAGACATGGCGTCCGCATCTAATTCTAGAGACACCTGGGTCGGTTCCCAGTACAGGGAATATTCTTGATGGAATTTTTTCAGAACCACTTTGTACTAATAATGTCTTACCCAATTTCCCTGAGTAGTGAGACCGGATGGCTATCCTTCTTGGATAAGAGCGAAAAATAGTAGCGTCCCGCGTATACGTTTTGCACGTTAAAAAAAGCTCGGCACTTGGAAATCATAAAGAGTAGGCCATACGGCCGCTGCCGTGCCAGAGTTTACACAATTAAGAAAACCTACCCGATGCAAAAATATTTATAGAATGTGTGGTTTCTGTATACACACATTGGGATGCGCGCCGATGCTTTGGAGTTCGTGCACTGTGCCGAGATTCTCCTTGTGAGCTAAAGGAGAAGATCGGAACCACTGATGGAGTTTTCCGTGTGCAATGTAGATGGTCCTTAAAACAAAACAAACAAACCTCTTCTACCTTGGTGTGTAGAGGTTAGCCAGAGAGAGCACAATGTTATCCTGTAAGCTGTATATCTTTTGGCCTGGTTTCAGTCCAGTCCTCGGTCCATCAGGGATTGTCTAATGTTGTTCTCCTAGCGAATTCTTGGTCGTCCTGGAGATCTTGATCCCTGGCTATTGGTTTCCCATTTGTGTCGTGGTAGCCTGTGACGGATCGCCTCCCCTTAGCTGTGCAGTAGTGGTCCAACAGTGGCCAAAACTCAAGTATGTAAAATAGTTCGTCAAAGGTGTCTACCTTCGCACAAGATTACTCTTGGCAGTGTTGTAGATAGAAGAGTAATGTCGCTTCTATCCCAAGGGAGTGTTCATAAGATATTCCCGAAGTCAAGAACAATGCTGTATGGCAGGGCAATTGTTAACTTATATAGGTTCGCCACCTTTTATGAAGAATTAAGCAACGGTTTTAGCCCCTTCAAGCCCGTTATCCATTTATCCAGCTGGTGTAAATCTAGCGAAATTCTTTTATAAGAATTAGCTCTATATATGTAAATATATGTCTAAGTGTAAATATACATTAAAGAGTCTTGCACATACGTTTGCTTTCATACATATAACAACAGAATCAATTTTGATTGTCAGGTTTTAAAATAACATGTAACAACTTTAATAATCAATTAGTTTTCACAGAATGAAATGATGGTGAATTTTTGATGAAAGTTTTATCTTCATAGAAACTGGATAGAGTAATGTTAATGTTCTTTGCTGTTGCCTTTTGTTAAGCACTTAGCTTAGCATCGATGACTACTGTAGCCGTGGTTTTGACAGTTCTACAGTAATGATGACACTTCACATTCTGATAGCTTGGTTCTACGAACAGTCTGATAGCTTCGTTCTACGAACCGTCTGATAGCTTCGTTCCACTAACCAAAAGCAACTTTTTGGAACAGTTTTCTGGTTTAGAATGAACACAAGCAACGTAGGTTAGATGCTTTCAAATCACTCGGTCTGGAAATGTTGTATTCCTCTTGTGACTGGTGATCTGATTCATTAGGTCTCCAGTCTTAATATTTATAAATGCGGTGTCTACTTTTTTAAGTTTTTAAGTTGTCCAAATACTTTGATCCTGGTCCTCTAAATTTCCTGTCTTTGTATTTATAAATGCTGGTTTACTTTTTAAGTTTTAAAGTTGCCCAAATAATCTGATCTCTCACTTATAACTGTAGAATCCTTTGTCCGCTCCTTCTCTTTCTGGCTCTGATGAATTGCTAGCTTGACAGGGTGACGCAGTCTGATCTGTGACTCCGATTTTGCTAGATTATATTTCCAATTCTCATTCAAAATTCCAGATTGTAATTCCGACGAATTTGTCAATGAGTGTCATTGTGTATTCCAGCTCTCACTTTACATCAATCCAATCACTTTTGCACCAAATGGGTAAGAGTGTTTAAATTATAATACCCTCGCGTGTTTTAAAATATAACATTTAAAAAATCCATCGCGTGACCTCTTTCTAATAATGCTGTAATACTTCCGCTTGCATCTTTATGCTAAACTCATAACTACTATCGGTGCACTCAGTATTGACTAATACTTTCCGCCCAGATAGTCTCCTGTCCCTGGTCATCTGTAATAATTACACAGTGATGGACCCGCTGAAGCGATTATCTAATTATCACCTGTGTTTTCGCCCATCCCTCAGACTTCTTTCTCTGGCAGTAAAAATGGCGTTCTATTGATCTATCGTACGAGACCATATTGTGTCCATAGAATTGGACTCCTATCAAAGGTGGATAGGCGACTCAATTGATAAACGTATTACCTCTGACCTGTGTAATCAACCTGGTATTATTACGATTCACCTGGCGAAACATAAACAAGTCTGGGAGCGGCTTTATAGCAGAAATATGAATGAAGGTGCATAAAATATGCCAAATAAAAAGCGGATGAAGGAGTGAGAGAGGGGCTCAAAAGTACATGTACAAACGTTTTGCCACATAACCGTTCTTCTCCAAATCTGCAGATGTGACCAAACCGTTGTAACTGGGACTGTTCCACTCGGGTCTGAACAAACTGTATTACAAAACATCACAGAAAACGGATCTATTGTAAATACGCACAGACATAAATTTGACAATGAAGAGAAACATCAGTTTGAGAAAAACACATTCGTAATGAAGTTTTTGTTTTTGGATATATGGCAACTTTATTTAGTGACTTTAGTAATTTACCGGTGGGTCCTCCAAACACCAAGAGATGTTTAACCCGACAGCTACTACATTCAGGTCTTCTAAGATATTGTGTTGTTCTAACTTGGATAAGTTGATTCTCTACTTACATGATTTAGAAAGTAGGTCATATTCATTAAGGTGTCAATGTTGCATACAAGCATATTATTTGTTTCTCTAGAACTGGTGGAATACTCTACCTAGCTCTACAAACTCCACGCCAGAAAGTCACAGTTATTATAATAAATAGAGGTCAGAGTATATAGCATAGACTTACGTATCGGACATATGGGATTTTAAGTACCTGTAGAGCAGGTGTTCCTGGGGTAGAGCCTGGGATATGACTATCACATGGGGATAAAGAAACATTTGGCAGGGTTACGCAGAGTATTTGATAAATAACTTTGAGGTGGGCTTGTGGCGAAAGGTTCTCCTAGTGTGATGATGATGGCAGGGAAGAAGTATAATTTCTCTCCAGAAATTATGAAGTCCCAGTGCCCGAGAAGTACACTGGTATCACAATTGAGTTACGGCTGTGAATACTCTGAGCTGGACAATAGATTTAGGCTTCAGAAGTATACTGCGCAACTTTCGCTATAGTAACCTTATGTGATAATATAATTAAATTAGAAAAAGTAACTCAAAATTTAATAGTTAAAAATTTACCAAGTCAAATGAGTACAATTTCATAATTTAGTATGTACATCTATCTAGCCTTGTAATGAAAAATTGATGTTGGAAGATGGTAAAATGTATGATTATTTATATTTACAAATTAAAATAAATAATAGTAAAAAGTCTTGGATGTATCTTCCAATGAAATTATAAAGTCTGTCACAGTAGTTTGATAATTCTTGCGATCTAGTCTCTAGCCTTGTATCATCATTGACAGGCGCTATTGAAACCGCTCACAGTGTTTGTAGTATTGGATACACATAAAACTCCGCCAATGCCGGTCCCAAGCCCGGATGAAAAAGGAGGAGGGCGGCCTGCATGGAGGCCGTAAGGAGGCAGCCCCTCCACCATGCAAAGGCACAACAGGCCAATCACCTGTTTGCTTTAAATCATGATTACGCGAACTACAAGAGAGAAAACCGGACTGATTCTAAAGGCGACGAACTGGAACGGACTACGGACTACGACTTATGGAACTTGGAACACAAGAAGTATAAATGGGAAGGAAGAGGAGCTGGTGGAAGAGATGAGGAAAGCAAAACTAGAAATCCTGGCTATAACGGAAACGAAGAAAAAAGGACAAGGAGTCATGGATCTCGATGGCAACACGTTGCTCTACAGTGGTGTACCCATATCTGAAAGAGCTAAAGGGGGCGTGGGTTGCATTGTGGCCCAAAATCAAAAGATAGTATCAAGGGATGGAACTTTGTCTCGGAGCGCATTATGGTTGTAAAACTAAAAGAAGGAGAAACCATAGTCAACCTGGTCATAGTGTATGGGCCAAATGAGGATGAGAGAGCAGAGGTCAAGGAAGAATTCTTCGAGCTGCTTCAAAGGACAGTGGATGACTGCCTAGATGAAGTTATTATGCTCGGAGATTTTAATGCCAGAGTTGGAAATGACCACGCTAGATGGGGTGGAGTTATCGGAAGATATGGAGAAGATACTCTCAATGACAATGGAAAGCGACTCCTTAGATTCTGCAGTGAGCAGAATCTGATCATTACAAACACAAAGTTCCCCCATAAGCGCATATATGCATACACTAGATGTGAACCAACCAAGAATGAGAAGTCAGTGATCGACTATGCCATTGTTCGGAGAAGCTCATTCAGATATGTCCGAGATGCAAGAGTCTGGAGGGGGCCAGAGATTGGAAGTGATCACTACCTGCTAACAATCAAACGAACAACTGAAAGAGTTGCTCAGCCTAGGAACTGCCCAACATCACGCAAGAAACCAAGTAAACGAGCACGAGAAATGAGCATTAGGACCTACAAGCTGAGAGAGCCAGAAATTAAGACCAGATATCAGGGGCTTATTGCTACAGCAGTGAGCAACACAGAAGAACGACCTGATGACTTGGAAACCCTCTGGAATAAATTCAAGGATATCATAAAGACAGCTGCTGCAGAAGCATGCGGTGAAGTCCGACTTGGGAACCAGAGAAAGAGGACACCTTGGTGGACAGAGGAATTCAAAGAGAAAATAAGAGAGAAGAAAATGGCATGGAAACAATACTTAGGAGCTAAAAACACAACAGGACAAATGGAAAAATATAGAGAATATGTGACACTCAGAACAGAAGCAAAGAACAAAGTGCTAGCAGCAAAACAGAAGTCCTGGGAAGAATTTGGAGAAAAGCTAGAAAAAGATGCACAAGAAAACCAGAAATTGTTCTATAAGACCCTAAAGAACATGAGGAAAGAAAAACAATGCCCTCTCAAATTTATAAAGGACAAGCAAGGCAAATTGCTTACTGCCCCGAAGGAAGTAATGGAAAGATGGAAAGAATATTTCTCAGAACTCCTGGATGGTGAGCATGATGAAGCATCAGAAATGATAACCACTGACACAGAAGAGGAAACCAATGATGGTGAAGATGACATAAAGATGGAAGAACTGAGGGCAGCACTAGAGAAAATCAAGATGGGCAAAGCAGCAGGGCATGATGGTATAACACCAGAAATGGTTAAGTACATGGGAGCATCAGGCGACCTATTACTCTTAAAGGTCCTACAGGCAGCATGGTGCAACAAGACCATACCAAAGGATTGGGAGATTGCCATCATAACACCAATTTTCAAAAAGGGTGACAATCGGCAATGTGGAAACCTTAGAGGCATATCCCTTCTCAGTGTCCCTGGTAAAATCTACTCTAGAATCCTAGAGCAGAGACTCCGACGCCTAGCTGAGCCACAATTGGATGAGGTCCAGTGCGGATTCCGAGCAAACCGAAGTACTCAAGACCTAATCTTCACACTCAGACAGCTGAGTGAAAAGGCCCTTGAGTATAAGAGTAAGATCCATCTTTGTTTCATAGAT
Source organism: Oreohelix idahoensis (assembly GCA_024509875.1). Taxonomy (NCBI): domain Eukaryota; kingdom Metazoa; phylum Mollusca; class Gastropoda; order Stylommatophora; family Oreohelicidae; genus Oreohelix; species Oreohelix idahoensis. The sequence continues at coordinate 162,431 of JAMPIV010022999.1, read as the reverse complement.
CTGGAAAAGGCGTTTGACAGGGTCCCCTGAAGCAAACTTTGGGACTGTTTGGCAAGGAAGAATATACCAGCACCTCTAATTCATGCTATACAGAGCTTCTACAAGTCTTGCAGAAATTATGTGAGGACAGCAAACCATAAGTCAGAAGAGTTCAGGACCACCACTGGTGTAAGACAAGGTGATATCCTATCACCTTACCTCTTCATACTCCTTATGGACGATGTCATCAAGGCATGTAAGGAGAGAACAAAAAAGTATTCAGTGGGGTACTGGAAGATGAGACAGGTCTATATTTCGGAGCTGGCATTTGCAGATGATGTTGCCCTGATTGCTAAATCAGCACAAAAGCCAGATCCAAACCTCAGAAATGAGGTATCTGAGGAAAGTGGTTGAAGTAACAAGAAGAGACATGGTCCGCAACCAGACGATCCGTCAAGGGCTAAAATCCCATCCGCTGCAGACCCAAATAGAACAGTCCCAACTAAGATGGTTTGGCCATGTCTGCAGAATGGGAGAAGATCGGCTACCACGACAAGCATGGGAAACAAAGAGCCAGGGATCCAGACCTCCAGGACGACCCAGAGTCCGCTGGGAGGACAACATTAGACAATCTATGAAGGACCGAGGACTAGAATGGAACCAGGCCAGGAAGAAGACAGCTGATAGAATGGTCTGGCGCTCTCTCTTCCAAACCTCTACACCTCACGGTAGAAGGGGAACGACTAAGTAAGTAAGTAAGATACACATAAACTCATCTTGCATTACCCCACGTCTGTTCGAGGTTCCTGAGACACACTGATGATCAGGAAGACGTTCCTTCAGCCCGCCCTATAACTACGGGGGAATAATGTGTTGAAGATTATTTGTCCACTAGGCTCCAGTTAGCAGAATCAAAAGTCCTCAAGTCTTTAGTTTATACTTGATCACAAACTCGATCATAAACTCGATCAGGAACGATCATAAAACCTGGAACAAAAGGTAATAGGTGGCCATGGTGTTCCAACAAGCTCACACACCCCTGATCTTTATAAACTAATAAAACGGTATTGAATCAGTTTTACAAATAACAGTTCACATGAGACATGGGACGTTTCGGGTTTTACCCTTAGTCAGCCACAAACAGGTGACAAAGACAAAAATTACATATAGGTACTACAAAACTATACGATGATGAGAAATATACAACAAAAGGGTGATACAAGCAGATGGAAAAAGTAAACAACAACAGTGATGAGAGAAAAAAAGAACAATAACAATACAAGAAAACCGTAAAATCTAAAAGAAATACTGAAACAAGAAAGTAAATAATCAACGAAACGAAAAAAAAGAAGAATAAACAAAACTGTGGAACTAGTAAAATTAAGCTTAGCTCGATCCAATGAATCTGTGAAGAAAGCGGTAGTCTCTTGTCACAGAAATCACAAGGAAGTGACGTACGATAGCGACAAAACAAGAGATATAAAAAGATACGAAACGAACCAAAGCAAAAACATAAGAAGATAGATCTAAAAGACAACGAATAAAGAATGAAAAAGAGAAAAGCTACCAGAATTTATGCAAAATGATGTTGCATATTTAAACCATCGGGAGCTAGAACGCCCATTTTAAAAATAAGGCGATTCTTCAACGAAAAGCGAGTCATGTCATTACCGGCACAAGAACGGAGAGCAGTGACATGTATATCGGAATTACCTGAATGGTCAGGCCTATTGAAATGAAGGGCCAAGGTAAATGTTTGTCATGATAGATGTCATTCAAGTGCTCACGAAACCTGTCTGCCAAACGCCTACCTGTTTCCCCAATATAGTTCATGCCACACATCTTGCAGATGATGGCATAAATCAGGTTTCTGGATTCGCACGTAAAAGACTCTCTAATGATAAATTTTCCTTTCGGAAAAGTGACTGTCTGAGTTTGGAGTACAAACGGGCAAGTCTTGCATATCCGGCGTTGGCACGGTTTAGTACCAAAGTAAGATGGGCTAGAATGTCGCAAGCGACTGTGTACAAGAATATCTCTAAAATTCATATCCCTACGACAAGCTACCAAAGTTGTATCACGAAACAACTCTTTGGTATCAGGATCAGAGTTGAGAATAGGCAGATGTCGAAACAGAATTCTCTTTACCGCCAGACAGTGAGGATGGAAAGTTAGAACCAGTTTGAGTCTGTCAGATTGGACAGAAGGTTTAGTAGTGAGTGCCGTCTGACGAGTGATGCGTGTGATACGATTAAGGGCATCAGATAACACATGTTCTGGATAAAGACGTCGGCGAAAGAGCTCAAGCATCTCTTGAGCTCGCTGATGAAAATTATCGTCATCGTGACATAACCGACGCAAGCGAAGAAGTTGAGAAAAGGGAATGGAATTTTTACAACTAAGAGGATGCGATGAAGTATAAAGAAGGAAACCATGAGCGTCCGTAGCCTTATAATAGACAGACGTTTTAAGACCAGTAGGGCTAATAGTCACAGTGATGTCAAGGAAGTTCACTGAGGTCGTAGAAATTTCAGAAGTGAATTTGATGGCAGGATTGAAATTACCAACATAGTCAATAAATCGACGGAGGTCTACCTCAGACATGTCAGTAATGCCAATACCATCATCAATGTAGCGGCGGTAAAACTCAGGTATTGGCCCATCATAATTTTAAAAGACCAAATATTCAAAGTGGCCCATAAAAAGGCAAGCGTAACTAGGGCCCATCTTAGTACCCATAGCAACGCCATTGATTTGGTTAAAGAATTGGCCATTAAACTCAAAAGAGTTGAGATTAAGAACCAACTCAGCAAGGCGAAGAAGCGGACCTGTACTTATAGTAAGATCAGTACGCTGGTCGAGAAAAAATTGGAGTGCCTTGAGACCATCAGCATGTGGAATAGAAGTATAAAGGGAACAAACATCTAGAAGGAAAAGACGGTAAGTACGATCAGGCGTGAATCTGATAGAATCAAAGGTAGTGATAGCATGAGTAGTGTCTTTCAAATAAGAAGGCAGATTGGCGACCAAAGGCTGGAAAATACTATCAAGGAATTCAGAAATACGTTCAGTGGGTAAAGAGCAGGCTGAAACAATAGGCCTACCAGGGTTAGCAATTTTATGCACCTTAGGAAGCATGTAGAAGGAAGGCTTACCAAGACTACTATCAAAAATATGAAGAGAGATAAAGCACCAGAAGGGAGAAGATCATCATTTACAAGGCCCCGGATAGTCTCATAATCAGTAAGATTATTCCGGACTGTAGCATCACCAGAACAAGGTGAGTAAAAGGTGGTGTTACCTAGCTGTGTAACTCCTTCGTGAATGAATAATTCCTTACGCCAAACAACCACAGCACCACCTTTGTCTGCCGGCTTGATAACAATATTATCACGGTTTTTAAGGCGTGACAATGCCCGCCATTCAGAAGACGTGAGGTTAGATCGACGGAGACGGCGTAGATTGAGCTGGTCAATGTCATGTAAAGTATTGGCAATATATAAATCCAGAGCACGAGAAGCTCCTGGAGCTGGAGTCCAGTCTAGTTTACGTTTGCCAAAACGACGAAAGATATCATCAGTATCGGAAACCCTGGTAGAATCATTATCATTACGATGGTAATATTTGAGACGCATGCGGCGATGGAAGCTGTGAACATCCCGAAGCAGAGAATATTTGTCAAAATTAGAACGAAGAGAAACACACTTAAGACCTTTGCTCAGGACAGACAATTCATCAGGAGACAGATGCAAATCTGGAGGAATGCAAATAACTTTAGCTTGGGTAGAAGACTGAATAGAGGACCCTGAAGGAGGTTGTGGATGGAGGCGGCGCAATTTCTCTTTTTTATGCGTGCACAAACGAGTATACAGCTCCCTATTAGTGTCATGGATAATAGTGCGAATAAGAGGGAACGCTGCCGGGCACAAAGAAGTCAGTAGACGTAACTGTTGTGTAAGGTTGGATTTCGAAAGTTCAAACTCAGTCAGCTGGCGTTTATGTATAGCAATGACGCACCTCATACGTTGGAAGGAACATTTCTTCACAACTTGTTGTAAGCGATGCTGGTCGGCAAGATGAGGAAGTCCCGCCGATAGATGGAAGCTAGAGACAAACCCTTTGGGAATAACTCTAGCATGGAGACAGTTCTTGAGAAAATTAATGTGACATGTACAGCGTGTCTTCTTGTATATAGTAAAGGCTAAGTCACAAGCAGTACGAGATATATCAGAAGGCATGAGAGAAAATGAATGGGTGATAAAAGAATGAAGAGAAGAAATCAAATGTTTCTGATAAGGCATAATGAACAAATGTAAAAATATGAAACAAGAGAAGCACACAAAAAATAGTAGTCACGAAACGGAAACAGGGTAGCAGCAATAATTGTAGTATAGTATAAGTAAATAAATTAAGGGGCTGCTGTAAAACTGGTAAGGAATATAAGTTTATAAACTAATAAAACGGTATTGAATCAGTTTTACAAATAACAGTTCACATGAGACAAGGGACGTTTCGGGTTTTACCCTTCGTCAGCCACAAACAGGTGACAAAGACAAAAATTACATATAGGTACTACAAAACTATACGATGATGAGAAATATACAACAAAAGGGTGATACAAGCAGATGGAAAAAGTAAACAACAACAGTGATGAGAGAAAAAAAGAACAATAACAATACAAGAAAACCGTAAAATCTAAAAGAAATACTGAAACAAGAAAGTAAATAATCAACGAAACGAAAAAAAGAAGAATAAACAAAACTGTGGAACTAGTAAAATTAAGCTTAGCTCGATCCAATGAATCTGTGGAAGAAAGCGGTAGTCTCTTGTCACATAAATCACAAGGAAGTGACGTACGATAGCGACAAAACAAGAGATATAAAAAGATACGAAACGAACCAAAGCAAAAACATAAGAAGATAGATCTAAAAGACAACGAATAAAGAATGAAAAAGAGAAAAGCTACCAGAATTTATGCAAAATGATGTTGTATATTTAAACCATCGGGAGCTAGAACGCCCATTTTAAAAATAAGGCGATTTTCCAACGAAAACGAGTCTTGTCATTACCGGCACATGAACGGAGGGCAGTGACATGTATATCGGAATTACCTGAATGGTCAGGCCTATTGAAATGAAGGGCCACCGGTAAATGTTTGTCATGATAGATGTCATTCAAGTGCTCACGAAACCTGTCTGCCAAACGCCTACCTGTTTCCCCAATATAGGTCATGCCACACCTCTTGCAGATGATGGCATAAATCAGGTTTCTGGATTCGCACGTAAAAGACTCTCTAATGATAAATTTTCCTTTCGGAAAAGTGACTGAGATTGGAGTACAAAAGGACAGGTCTTGCATATCCTGCGTTGGCAAAGTAAGATGGGCTAGAATGTCGCAAGCGACTGTATACAAGAATATCCCTAAAATTCCTATCCCAACGACAAGCTACCAAAGGTGTATCACGAAACAACTCTTTAGTATCAGGATCAGAGTTGAGATTAGGCAGATGTCGAAACAGAATTCTCTTTACCGCCAGACAGTGAGGATGGAAAGTTAGAACCAGTTTGAGTCTGTCAGATTGGACAGAAGGTTTAGTAGTGAGTGCCGTCTGACGAGTGACGCGTGTGATACGATTAAGGGCATCAGATAACACATATTCTGGATAAAGACGTCGGCGAAAGAACTCAAGCCTCTCTTTAGCTCGCTGATGAAAATCATCGTCATCGTGACATAACCGACGTAAGCGAAGATGTTCATGGGGCGACCATGTCTTCAGTGTTTGTATTTAAATGAATGATTCGTGGTAGTATGTTACATAGATAGCATGATACGATAGTGTCTACTGTGATGAAAATAACAAAATAAAAGAATAAATCATATTTTATGAAACATGGGTAAGATATAACTTTTGCCTTTCACTTATGGATGCCAAGTCACTTATGTACTTGCTGGTATGTCGTAAGCTTCCAGGCAAGAACTAGCCATGATATGTTTGGCTAACCAATTAATTGTCATGCTTCATGACAATGCCGGTGGAGGTTATCTCTGGTTAGCGTCACTGGCTTCCTGTATACCATTTTTATTATGTCTGATACAATCAAATCGTAAACAAAATCTGAAATAAAATGATATTAGTCATACAAAAATCTTTAATAAACTTACATACCCCCTAGGATTAATAAGCGCACAGTGAGGCTGTGTCTGATGAAGTATATCTGCCCTGCATGCAGCGTGAAAAAAACTTTTCTTGCAGATACTGTCTTCCAGTCTCTCACTCTGGAGTCTGGATTTTGTGAGTGTGATTTTTAAACGGGCCGCTCTGTCCTTATATTTGGGCGAATCTCCCGTACGAGAAAGCACCGTCTGAAGTCTGCTTAGATTTTCGTTTAATCTCTTGTTTTGAGACAATCTGTGCTTTTTCTGTACTTGTTTTCTCTTCTTTTCACTACACACTTATATATTTCCTTCATTTCTAGGTTTCCTTCCATTTTCCCAAGAGGAAGCGTTCATTCTATCCATGTTTTATCGAAATCCGTTTGGGTATGTATTTATAATAAATTTTTAAAGATTATGAGCTACTATTAGCAGATGTGATGTCGATGAAAAATATTAATTATTTTTAACACTACTTACAGTTGAATAATATCCTTTTGGATATCACTCATATTCTATCTCCGTATATGAGTTATCACATTTTTAATATCTTTCAATCAGGCTTGCTCTTGTAGCTTTAGATTTTCTTTCCTGCCAATGAACATTTTTAAGGTCGGCCATGTTTCATATATTCGCTCCTTCCTACACTTTCACAATGCTGTTCGGCTTAGGCGTCAACTTTAAAGCAAGACCCACCGTGTTGTCCCTGCACTCTTATCTCTGTGTGTGTCGCGTTACACATCTTTTCACAAACAACGCAAGTGGTACTTAATCTTGCTACAGGGCCAAACGTATGGAAATATAAGCGATCGTATTATATACATTTTTTATCTCTTCTAACTTTCATAATACGTTTTTTTAGTGCCAATATGGATTCGACATTAGCGGTAGATGAACGCATAGAGATTGTTCTCATGTACGCAAGACAGCAATTTTCACAAAGTGAAGTAGCTGCCTATTTTTCTTTGAATCCAGACTTTTGGGCCACACTGTATATAACCCAACTGAAATAGTCCACAAGTAGTAGTAGTATAAGTGAGAAACAAAGTTGTGGAATGAAGAGAAAGCGACGAGTTCTTAATCTAATCCCGAGCAAGAAAACAAACAAACAAACTGGAGTCTAAAATGATATGAGAGGTGTCTCTTTCAGAAACGGTTCCATTTTATCCATATATCAACGTTATTGTCGTCTGACTTCAGTTCTTGAGATGGCTATTATGTCTCATAATCTATAGATTATAGGTAAACTTAGGCCTATGTAACTTTATGAGTTAATTGGTATAGCAAATCTCTTTTCCCAAGAACTGTGTTCTGCAATAATAGTTTTTTCCTGATCATACTGATGAATAGCATTAAAATATGATACATTTATATTACACAAATAGATAAAGTGAGTGTTCAACTGGCCAAGCAGTCAGATCGCTTTCCTCTGTGGCACAACTACCTGGATTTGGGACTAAATTTTGATGGTGGCACATTAAAGTTTACCAAGCTGTAAATGGACACTCGACTGTGCTCCTGAGCTAGGGAAGGAAAAGGCATCGAGGAAGGGAACGGGTCACCTAACTTCATAAAAGCTGAACCTTTCTTGGGGAAGCTTCTAACACTTCATTTCCCTATTGCATTCTCTGACATGGGACTGGCTTTATCTTTGTAATAGATAAAACAATTAATGTGATAAGTGTTATCATTTTTTGGCTGTGGCGCTGGTTGTGATAAGTTTTTATACAAGCAACAATCACTCACATAGCAGATGTGGGGCTAGTTGTGATAAGTTTTTATACAAGAAACAATCACTCACATAGCAGATGTGGGGCTAGTTGTGATATGTTTTTATACAAGCAACAATCACTCGTATAGCAGATGTGTAGATCATATCAAGAATTGGGTTTGGTTTTAACGACTAGCTTTATTGCACACGGACGACACCATCAGTGCTCCGATCTCCTCCCTTAGATCACACAAGGATAATCTTAGCACAGTGCACAAACTCCGTAGCACCAGCGATAATTCCAATGTGTTTGTGTAGGAATCACACATTCTTTAAAAATATTTGGTGAGTAGATTTCTAATTGTTTTAAATTTTGCCAGGGCAGCGACCTTATGGCATACTCTTGACAATTTCCTATTGCTGTGAGATTTATAACTTTAACAACTTGCAGTCCAGACCTCATACTTGTTTGCCCTGATCCAGAAGGCTAGGCATCAGATCTCGCTACCCATGAGACCAGGAGGGACTAAGACATGATTAGGACCATTTGTTCTGATAAAAAATGTCCATAAATTGTATTCCCTTTACTGGGAATCGAACCGGTACCTCTACAATTCGAGGCGGACGCCATCTCTCTCGCCATTTAGATGCACTCGTTCTAAAATGCCTGGGTGAAAGAGGCGTTTGGGTCTAAGTCTCTGGCTTTTATGGATGTCATCACATGTTCTAGATCGTTCGTGATTAATCGCCATTGCTCACGTTACTGAATTGTGAGTGGTGGGTAGTGGGTGCTCTGATGTACTCACAAGTAAATTCTCTCATGGCATCTGAGCTATTAGTGACGCAATCTTGACCAGCGTATCGTGTAGCAGGGTTTCAACGTACGGTAATTAATGTTCACCCGGACATAGATACTGGTCTATAGAGTGAAATCTGACATTGACGTAGATTAACACTGGCGTTCTCCGTCTTATACTTACCTGGCAAAGGAGATACCGGGATCAATAAAGCGGTGCTCCGAGGCCCTTCTATTGCACACTGGCTGGGTCAATCCCTACGATCACCTCAAATACGGGTGACACGGGTCAATTCTGCGACAGATCTACCGAATTGAATACAAGGAAGCTATGGAGACTTCCTGATTTTAAGACGCCTTAATACTCTGAACAAAGGTCGATCGCCTGACCATGATTTATAAACTGAGGTTTAAGCATTTATATTTACTCAGTGATCATTAGTAGGCGCCATGATGTCTGAGGACGTGAAATGCTGACAAAAAGCGCTGAAAAGACCTTATTGCAACATGAAAAATACTGACGACAAAAGAAGCGAGAGAAGGGAAGGGATGGGAGACAAATATTGAGATAGGAATAGACCATGTTACGACAGCAGGAGTTAACTGGTTTAGCAAATCTATTTTCCCAAGAACTGTGTTCTAAAGTAATAGTCCGTTCCTTCACTCAATGATGAATAACAATAAAATTCATCATCAGTTAATTATTTAATTAACTCGCGACAGTGTTCTTGTCTGACCATTGCAAGTGGTGGCTGGTTGGCACTTTTTCCTACTGACAGATAGATATAGCTATCTCGACATTGTCCATAATGATATATTAATGAGCAGTGTGTCACAAAATTGATTTTGGGGCGATGACTTTCCGATCTTTCTTTCACTACGGCAGTAATCAGTTACATTTGTGAACTGATTTTATTGCGATTTATTCCGAGTCGCACCCTTCTCTCTCTCTCTGTCCACTGTAGCAGACATTTTGTATTTTCCTACTTACTCCCATCTCAGGGATAAGTCATCACATTTGCAAGGAGCGGCAGAGATAATATTAACGATTGGCTTAATGGTGATTCTCACGTACCCAACTTTGGCCGCTACCATTAACACGAAAATTGCCATCGTATTTGCTAATTGTTGATAAGGCTAGGGCACGCGACAGATAAGAGATTACTTTAGATAGTATTAATGTGTTACATCTGCAACACATTGTCGTATGGGTTTGCAGATGTGTTGGTGAGTTCGTCTGCCAAGGATCGGACATTTTTATGCCATTTACGTAAAACCTAACCCCTACATTACGTTCAAAACTTTTCCATGTCAGGAATATTTTGAAATCGTTCCTCCCCCTCCCCACCCGCCCCCCGTTCCGAAACCAGCATGTTTGAATTAATTGGAGCTTGTGCCTAGTTTCATAACAAAGAGAGCGGGGGAGGACAGGGAAAATAACATGACGCTTCAGTGAGTCCAATTTACTGTGAAGATCGCCTGCCAAGACGACACAACCAGACCGTGCCAGAGTGAAGCCTAGAATTCAGAATTTAAATTTTATCAGACCGAACACCTTTTATTTGAGTATTTATCACCACTTACAAAACATCCCAGGAGATCTCTATCATTTGACATAAGGATACCCGGAATATCTGAGGAAGCTGAACACACGAAGTCAGAGAGGGGATTAAAGTTAAAATTAACGACCCCAAGTACACGTGTAAAAAGGCATCGGCTCATTCATCTGAGCAATAAAGTCTGTGAGCCAGGATAGGCGTAAGTTGTCATTTCACATTCTATATTTTCATTTCTAACATGTGAACTTAATATCTATATTTTACCATGTGAATATTAATATGTGAAAATCGCTAGTGGATGTCCCAGTCATTTGAGGCTGGCAACCTCAGCGTATAGAATGGTGATTACATGAACCACCACTGCACGGGCTGGCGACTGCTTTATTACTAGTTTCATAAATAGAACTAACCGCATCAGTAGTCCCAAGTTCCCTAGGGAGCAGGGATGGAAAGACGTACATTTCAATTATAATACTTACATTGTCAAATAAGTGCAAACATAAATGAAATCTTATTCAGTTTATATTGTGAACACTTTTCAATCAGTGGAAATGTAAATGTAAACATATTCTATATGTACTTTTAATCTTTTCATTTAAATGTAAAGTAACTATAACATCTATTCAATGTAAATGTAAAGAAAGTTTTCTCTCGAGGGATTAAAGTTAATTCTCATCGATGGTAAATTCTGAAGTAGAGGGATAGGAAAATGGGACACATCAGTATGTGTCGGGAAACGCAATACTCAGGAGAGCGTTTCGTTTCTATTCTTTTACCAAAGTTGTTGGTGGTGGTACCAGTTGAAGGGTACTATCTCTGGAACCAGAAGGGAACAGCGGTCTGAGCTTTAAGACGAGGGACCAACTTTGTAGACTCTTCCTGACACTCCTGGGAACGAGCTGCACTCTACAACCTTGACCAGCGACGAGCGTGAGCAGTGTAAAAAGAACCAGCGGAGCGGGAGCAGAAACAACCACTGGCAGCTAAGTGCAATATATAAGCTGCAAAAGTGAACTTTTTTCATAGGACCTTCTATCAATTAATGATGAACTCTTTCTTTCAAACTATTCAATTATTTTCAAACTGTTAAAACTTAAGTGATTATTAAATTTTGTTATTTGTAATTTTACAAATTTAACTTCGATTTCATCATTTTAAATGTACTGCATGTTTGTCTCTGTCAATTTATTACACACACTCTAAACTGAGCGATATCAGAATAATACGATTTCCACTGAGTAAATCAGAGGTTGTGGCTTGAACGAGCTAAGATTAATCATTGCTTAATTCTTCACACAATTTGTCGACAGATTCTAGAATTAACGTGCTCAACCAATGCAGCATTCTTTACGCTTATCTGAATATCTTGTAAACACACCATTGAGATAGAAGCGTCATTACCTTTCTATTTACAAATCTGCCGAGAGTAATATTGTGCGAAGGTAGACACATTTGAAGCCAATATTAGAAACTCTTGAGTTTTGGCCACTGTTGGACCACTACTGTAAAGCAGGGGAGGCACTACCGTCACACAGTGCCAAATGAAATACTTTTTTAACTTGCTCAATAAAATGATATATAAAAATACGACGTTATTGGATGATAGTAAATCTGGTAGCTGTTATAATATTTAACGTTTTCTACTAGTGTTTTATAAATAATTATTTTAACATACACAATATGACTATATCGTAGTTCTAAACTCTTTTGTAGTATGCGATCTATTAACTAAACTTTACTAAGACCAACCTCATAACAATAAACACCACACAGGGAGCCGCGGTAGCATAGTAGTTAGTGCACTCGCTTCCTAGCTCAGTGGTCTATGGTTCGATCCCCAGATGATGTGGGATTTTTTTAGGTCGCAAACGGCTCCTGGGTCGACTCAGCCACAATTGGGTACCAGAGCAACTTCTGGGAAGGTTAACGCGGCCGGCGTGATGCTGACCACATCACCCCTAGTGTGCCCATAGTCAAGAAAATAAATATGGGCCTTACACCGTATTCCCAATGTGCCTCAATGGGCGTGTAACGGGATCCTTTACCTTTACCACACAGTGTTGTCAGTGCTAAACAGCGCACTTCATCAATCTCTTGAACATATTGTATTACAAAACAACACAGACAAATGTGTCCGCCCTCACTTCTCCAATAGATACATGCCTTTATAAATAAATAATTGAGATACTTACCTACTCGTGACGAAATGGCAGTACAGTTTATAAATTTCTCACTTGTTCCCCACTGGTATAAGTGTAGTGCTATGTGCCCAGGAAAACAATTCCACTAATACATAAATACTACATTTATTGAAATAGTTTTTTTCACATTACACATTTTCAAACATCAACTTCGTTTAAGTATTAAAAAAATAAAATAACTACAAATACGTAATTAAATTTTCTGCTAATTTTTTTAAATGTTACACACAATGATAACAGAGTTGTGAAAACTTATGCGTTCTGACACTACTAATTCCAATGGGAGGTCACCACATTCTAATAATGACAGCTCAAAGTTTTGGGTGACACAATGTGACGTCAGCACTAAAAAGTTCTCTACAACAATCTCTTGAACATTCATTATTTATTCATCACCCTTCAGCTTCCCAAGGAGCATAGACCTTCAACAAAATTAGGTCATGTCTTCCTGTCACGCGATGTTACAAATTATCCCAGACAAACGTGTCTACGGCCATTGCTTTTTTTTTCAATTCAATTTGTGTGAGGAGTTATTTTGTTTCTGACTGTTGAAAACTGTAAGGCTAGATACAATGACAAATTGTATTTGGTAGACCACAGCCTTGTTGGAACAGTAGAAGCAGATTTGTCCATGCTAAAGTGTGCCCAGCCCTGGTCGATAGTGCCTTAACGACCAGGTGTTGTGGGTCAAGTCAAGTTACTTGTATAATCAGTCCCAGTCACGTGGCCCATTTATTATGGAGGATGTATAACACTTTTTTCATACAACTCATGATTTTTATTGTCATAGCGATACTCTCAATTTGTTTTTGTATTCGTTATAACCATTGTCATCAGTCTTGTATTGATATTGGTTTATTTGTTCTTTTCTTCTTGTCTAGAGCATTTTTTTAAAATTATAATGTGTCACGTTTGTTAATCACTATCTTGCGATTAATAATGGACGACATCTGTGCACTGTAATTCCCGTTAGTTATGTATAGTTTCATTGTGTCTTACTTCTCGTATCACAAAACGTGTTCACGTGATGCACAAATCGGCGTCGTGAACACTTATCTCCTTGCTACACTGTCACCTCCAATTACAACTAGAAAACTAACTATAACTAATTACTAGGAATGTAACCAGCAATAATAAAACCAACACATGGAGAGTGTGATCGGAATCAGACTTGAAAATGAAAGTGGGCAGGGAGATATCCAGGACAGCTAGCACAGAACAGAAGGACTCGGCACGTGATAACTGAAGGACAATGTTTCACACGATGAGATAGAATGAAGGTTGTGGCGATAGGTACACTAACAGTAGACAAGAAAATCTGTCACACAGACTGTTTATATTAGCACATTACTGTACAATTATCGTAGTTTACTCTCAGATCTAAGAAGTGAAGACTAAAAAAGTCCCACATGGTAAACAATGAAATAAATAAATACGGAAACATGACGTCAGTGAACAGTAAATAAAAAAATACACATTAGGTCAGAGGTCGTAAACCAGTCGATACCAATCTACCGGTAGATCCCTGTGGTGACTGCGGGAAAATTTTTTTTATAAATTAGGAACATTTCGGAATAGACCTCTCCTGCCAGCATTTAAAATGGCGATGTCCCCGGGATCACGTGTACTTTTTCTACATTTCCACTGAAAACTCTGGACCTGGCTGCTAAAATACATCGGTAAATAACATGAGATAGGAATGTAATATTTTTTTTGTTGTAAGGTTGATAATCCCAACTCTCGCTTACAATTACACTACTTCAGCTGCTTGGAAGATGATCGCACCAGCAAAGATACTTTCTACGGACAAGGGCATACATGACAAAAGAACTGTCGGGCAACCGCAGCTGAGGTACAAAGGTATGTGCACGAGAGACACGAAGGCTACCCCACAGTCGGGTCGGAGTGGCTAAGAGATATGGCTTCCGCCTTGAGTTTTAGAGGTACCAGTTTCGATTCCCAGTTCGGGGAAAATAATTTATGGAACATTTTTTTTTTTAGAACCAGTGGTCCTAATCATGGCATACTCCTCCCTGATCTCTTGGGTAGTGAGATCTAATACCTAGCATACTCGGATAAGGGTGAAACAATAGGAGGTCCCATGAGCAAGTTGGGTGCGTTAAAAATCCCACGGCAGTTGGAGATCGTAAAGAGTAGGTATATCAGCCCGCTGCACTGGTAAAGTTTAAGAAATAGAAACCTACACACAACAAAAAAAATCAAAGAATTTGTGATTCCTGTATATACACATTATGATTCTCGCCGGTACTACGGAGTTCGTGCACTGTGCTGAGATCCTCCTTGTGTGATCTAAGGAAGGAGATGGGAGCACTGATGGAGTAGCCCGTGTGCAATGAAGATAGTCCTTAAACCAAATCAAACCCCACGGTCAGGCATGAATAAAGGGGGACTACATTTATATATATATATATATATATATATATATATATATATATATATATATATATATATATATATATATATATATATATATATATATATATATATATATATATAAAAAGTTAAAAGTTAGTTGCTTATCCTTTACAGGACGTGGCAATCAACCCCAGCTTTTATTGGCTGTTTGTGATTTTTCTAGGCAATTTTTTCATTCAGTAGTTTGCCATTGCTTTCTGAACGGTACAGCGCTTATACCATTGTTAAAAATCCACACAAAGCGATCTGCTACCAAACCGCCTGCAGCAGGTTTCGAACCTGGTATATCTGGATTATAAACTGCGTTCATATCCATTAGGCCACAGACGCCGATATATATATATATATATATATATATATATATATATATATATATATATATATATATATATATATATATATATATATATATATATATATATATATATATATATATATATATATATATGTATGTATAGGTGTTGCGTTATGTATTAAGTGTTGTAGATAATGATTTGAAGTTAGCCAAAAAAAACATCTAGAGGCACAACGCCAACAGTAGAACTGAAATAAACGAGCCACTCCCCTTTGACAGAGACTTTACTTTTATTAACATCACAAAGGCTCTATAAATTCCACAGGAGAATTGATTATCAATCACATTGATACTGGCCATTGTAGTAGGCCTTCAGGTCTGACACACCAAGATAACGAATCGGTCTGTCTGTCTGAAGTCCTCAACACAGTCGTCTAACGTGACATATTCGAAATATAATGAAATAGTAGTTTAGAATACTCCTTTGATCAATTACATCTTCTGGCATTCACACGTATTTGAGCATGGAGCTCACAGAGACGCGTCTCTCCACCTTAAGAACACAATCCGAAAGACCCCGCAGCAGACGATACTCACTTCTGCATCTCTGTACGCATCTGCCTGCATAAATCATATTACGTCATTGTTTCCTGCGGTGTCGTTCCGTTCACAATCCCCTTCGTTTGAGCACGACAGCGATTCACATAAGCGAACACGTCGTGGTGCGCAAAAGAAAATGTAACATATATTTATGTCATAAAGTACCCTTGTCTACGTTCTGTGCGACAGTATTATATGTTTTAAAACAATGTGCAACACACCGTCAAACTCAACCCGTATAGTCAAAGTCATGTCAAAGAGTCGAATTTTTAAATATCAGTATGCCAGTCAAAGTATTGTACTGGTGCATAGTAAGCAATACGTGTACAGTAATGCGAGATTAAAGTGAACTGCATGCGTTCACTGAATGTGAAATTAATACCCGAAAACAAAAAAATTGTAATGACATTTTTCATAAGAAGTAGTAAAGTTTATCAGGATGGATTAACAAAATGTCAGTCTTATACTTCCATAAAGAGTTCTCAGTGTTATGAAGAACACATGTCATTAAATAAAAAGGTTTAGTATGTTCATTGCCCTTGTTACTACACCACTTAATTATATTTAGAAGTGGTTTCATATTCAATGTGAGATTAAAATCCACATTAATGCAAAACATCGTAAAGTTGAACCAATCACATACGCACATTGAACAATGTTCCAAACTTATATCTGTGACTGTTGTCAATGAATGTGGTTTTTGCAATTAATGAGTTGTTTTGATTAAAACAAATGTGAATAAATAACGTTATATCATAAGCGCCACAACGATACTAGTCTCAATCAAGTTAGCATAATCAAGTTTAATGTTCCAATGACTATATATGTTCACTGAAATTCGAAGATCAGATATAATCTAGTCAATCATGTTTGCACTGAGCAATGTAGATCCCTGATATTATTTGTCATAATTTTGACATTATATAAATACATGCCCAAACGGATGTCGATAACACTTGAATAGAATGTTGCTTCTTATGGGGAAAATGAAAGGATACCTAGGAAGGAAGGAAGGATATAAGTGTGTAGGGAAAAGAAGAGAAAACAAGTACAGAAAAAGCACAGATCGCCTCAAACCAAGAGATTAAACGAAAATCTTATGGGACTTCAGACGGTGCTTTCTCGTACGGGAGAGTTGCCCAAATATAAGGACACAGCCGCGCGTTTAAAATCCCACACATCAAATCCAGAAGCCAGAGTGAAAAACTGGAAGACAGTATCTCCAAGAAAAGTTCTTTTTTCACGCGGCATGCAGGGCAGATAGACTTTAACCAATATAGCCTCACCATGTGCTTATTAATCCTAAGAGGTTATGTAAGTTTATTAAAGATATATGTATGACTATTATCATTTTATTTCAGATTTTATTTACGATTTGATTGTATCAGGCATAATAAAAAGGGTATGACACTAAGCAGAGTTAACCTCCACCGGCATTGTCAGGAAGCATAACCATTAATTGGTTAGCCATACATATATCATGGCTAAGTTCTTGCCTGGAAGCTTACGACATACCAGCAATTACATAAGTGACTTGTCATCCGTAAGTGGAGGGCAAAGGTTATATTCTACCCATGTATCATAACATGTGATTTATTCATGTATTTTGTTATTTCTGCACAGTGGACATTATCTTATCATGATATCTCTGTAATATACTACCATTAATCATTCATTTATATACAAACACTGAAGACATGGTCGCCTCATGAACAGCAAGGGTTGGTGAGATTGCTGGAACACCAGGCCACCTATTACCTTTTGTTCCAGGTTTTTATGATTGTAGTGAAATTGACAGAGATACAACGGTAAAATACCTCCAAAGATAACATGTAAGGATAAAAACATAATGGCCCAGACCGCGGGTCATCACCCTCCATAAAAATTCACTTGCTAGACAGGAGGGGAACGGCGGATAAAAAGGAAAAAATATGACTGGAAAGATTGCGTGAGACTAGAAAGGCTAAGGAGACGCAATTGGGGGGGAAACGGAGAAAAGTCACGTTTCCCAAGTTGACATAAAGTAAGGAACTCGACAGAAGGGACCTTGGATATGTTACGCCACAGTCATTTATTGGTCGCTTTTGCGATACCAAGCCTTTGATTTGAATTCAGCGGCAGAACGCAGATGTTTGGAATATTACAAAAATTAAAAAGTAACTTTTTCGTAATATTAATGTTAGGAATATAAAAATTAGCTGGCCGGATGGCCCATTCTGAGCAGTGAACTAATATGTTCTTAATTTTACAGACGGATAGATAATATTGAAGATAATGACAAAAGACAGTGTTGTTCACATCAGCGACAGACTGTATGGAATAAAAAGTGTCGCTATTTGCACAAAAAAACACGACCTTGAGACGCAGGTGTTCAAATCTACTTAGTAGGGAAGCGAAGGGACATTGGTGGGAGCTGTGTCTAAATATAACTTTTAACGACAAAATTTTGGAGGGGAGAGAAAGGTTGGTTCAAAAATCAAGTACGTTTTTGAAAAAAAACAAGTAGAGACGGACAGACTAACAGATAAACATCCATACTTGACTGAAGCATGACTGAAATGACTTTAGGGTAGGAAATTTGAATTTGAAATAAACCTAGGCAGTGATTGGCCACAGACAATCATTTTATCGGCGCTCAGACGAGAAGTGGGGCCATTCCTCAATAGTTGTTCGATGATAGACACAGTATTTTAAAGTGTGGTGATTTCCAAATGAAAGAAAGTGAAATAAGTTCAGGGACGCCATACTATAGCCAGCAGCTCAGCTGAGTTTTGCTAGCATTTCTGTGTTCTTTATTCATAATCTGGTAAGATTGAAATTATTTCTTTATATATTTTGAATATTGTTTAATGTTCGAGTGATTTGATACTGCCATATCATAATCTAGCCTTACAAACAAGTAGGGATTTGCTCTAGACCCCCCGCCCAAGTCAGGGTCTAGGGACCAACAATATACATAAACTCCAGCAAGGGTTAGGAAAGACAGATCAAGTGTTGAGAATAATGAAACATATTACCTATCCACTTTTAGGGAAGGAAACTAATAAATATTTTTCAGAATCTATAGTCTGGGAGGACCTATCTGATGTAAAACCACCATGGTAAATGTGCTGTTTGGTCAGAGAGATCTGACCTGTCTGTATGATGTGGTTGTTGTGTCCGTGTTGTGTCCAGACGTGGGTAGAAAATAGAATTTTGACACATAGCCAATACTTTGATTGCAGAGCTGTGAGTTTCAGTTGTCAACAAGGCGGTGTCCATTCAGTTGGTGATTTTACTCGAGTGTATCTGTGCAGTACGTTGTGACAGAGACCACTATTATTGCCCGCCAGCACGGAGAGGTGGGACCACCAGATTTCAGCACCAGAGCTACATATGCAAGTTGAGTGAGCCCTGGTCTGCTGGAAGTTCACCAACGCCTTTTAGTTACTAATACCCCATAAAATTCCTGCAATTTACTGGACACTGTGTAGTCAATATAGACAGGTGTGATGAGGCCACCCCAACAGCACAAGCATTAACTATCCTCCCAAGTAGATGACTACTAGAACATTTTAATAAAACTAACTAGTCTAGTACTTATATATGTACACTCTTGCATTTATTATGTAACATTCCATGCATTTCTTTCATAAATTTTAAATCCTTTTTTTTTTAAAAAAAAAGTTCTGGTCAACATAAAACTTGATCCAGAACAAATAAATGTAATATAATTCTATCAAAAATTTTACACTCTTGAGTTAGTTCAGTGTATTATAATATTTGTTAAATATTATTAGTCTGCTTAAATATCTGTGGGTGTATCCATAACTATCACACCACATTACATATCATTACCCTAGACATTTTACATAGCTACATTCATTAAGAAAAAAAATTGAGTGTGAGGTCGTAGTGGTAGCAAGAAAGGCCTTCTGACAATTCACAACTACATTTTATCTCAGGAGCCTTCACAGCTGGCCTCATACATTACATTTAGTAATATCACCATCATACAATACCATCAAACCCACTACATACATTGGGGTCTTGTCCAGGGATAATTAGCCCAACAGTAATATTAGGATCTCCTGGTTGGAGAAATAAAATTAAAAAAAAAAAAAAAAAAATTGTGAAATTCCCTTTAAAATTAAAAGTGTCCCTGCAGATAAAAGTTGGTGAATCTTCACAGCCAGTGATAATTAATTAGTTAACTGGTTAGTTAGAATTAGTTAGACTATAGTCATAAGAAGTACTTAGTGTATTTACTGGTTAGAGATTTAGCTTGTATATTATTATATTGTCTGAAAAGTATGGCGGAGCTAGCAAAATTCCGATCAGCTGCTGTGCTAACCGCAAAGGAGATGGGAATGGATGGTCAGATTTTAATTCAATATGTAACGGCTGAATGTGATAAATATATTGAAAGGGAAGATAGAAAGGTAGCTGAAGAGAAGAGGTTACAAATTGAGGCTGATAGAGAAATTAAGAGGCTGCAGATTGAGGCAGAAGAAAAACGACAGCAAAGGGAGGCAGAAGAAAAAAACGACAGCAAAGGGAGGCAGAAGAAAAAAGGTTGACTGCCGAAAGGGAGGCAGAAGATAGAAGGTTGCAAAGGGAGCACGAATTACGACTAAGGGAGCTGGAATTACAAGGCCCGGCTCCTGAAAATGGTGCCAGCCCTTTTGCCTCAGATGCTACGCCCAGTCTGGGAGCCTCAAACTCAGCTATGGGGTTTCATTTAGACCATTTTGTTGAAAAAGACGATGACATAGAGGGGTACCTAGGACGTTTTGAGTTATTAGCTACTACATATGGGTTAGAGAGAGAGAGGTGGAGTTTAAAGCTATCACAGGGATTGAGAGGTACTTCTTATGAAGTATTTGCCAAAATGAACAGGGAGGACCAAGACAATTATGACATGTTAAAGCAGGCTTTGTTATTAAGGTACGAGAAGAATGGTGAATTTTATCGTAAGAAATTTAGAAATGCCAAACTGTTGTCTGGGGAGACATACCACCAATTCTCTGCTAGACTAGAAACCTATTTGGAGAAATGGACGGCTCTGGGGAAGACCCAAGATCTTAAAGAAATGATCATGATTGAGCAATTGAGAGAGTCCATGGCTCCAGACATGAGAAAATTTCTCATGAAACAAGGTGCAGAGAAGTTGGGGGAAATTTTAAATGTTGCTGAGAGGTATCAGGCAGCTCAGGCAGAGGTAAGTGGTGCTAAAAAGAAGCACATAGACAATTTTAAAGCTCCACAGCAATTTAATAAATTTGATAATAGAGAGCAGGGAAATAAAGGTAGGACAAACTTTGAGCGGCCAAGAAATGACTATCGCGACAGAAACTCACAGTTCAATGACCAAAAGTTCAATGAAAGAAAACCGTTGAACCAAGGAAAAAGATGGTGTAAATGGTGCAAGAAGGATAACCATAACACCGAATTTTGTAGAAGGAAACCTTCAAACATTGCTGCAATGAAGTCGGGGACGCGAAGATTAAAGGTTAATCCTAATGGACAACAGGAACCTTATCACCCCCCAGTTTGTGAGGATGTTATTTGTAATGGGGTCACCATAAGGTGCCTTTATGATACAGGTTTGGATTATGATTCAGTTGTGAAGTCTAGCCTAGTGGACCCAAGTCAGTATACCACAGAAACAGTGGAAATACAAGGGGCGACTAAGGACATACCACTCATGACACTTCCCATCGCAAGGATAACGGTGAAAACTCGCTATGTGGAGGGAGAAATCAGAGCAGCAGTGATAGATGAACCAATCTACCCTCTGATATTGGGGTGTAGATACGTCTTCTTGGGGAATCCCGAGAAACCTGTGATCATGGCGACAGTGCAGACCAGGTCACAGAAGAAGGAGGAAGAAGGTGAACCTATAAATGCTCATCCAGAGGAGATGAGGAAGGCGCAGGCTGAGGATAGGACACTCAAGCCCTGTTTTAAAAAATTGCCCAAATGCCACACACCTCCGAGCAAGGGGGAATATTTCATGAAGAACAAACTCTTATACAGGAAGGCCGGAACTGGAACAAATGGTCACAACCAGCTGGTTCTTCCCACTTCATATAGAGATAAAGTGATGGAACTCGGGCATGCGATTCCCTTCAGTGGTCACATGGGGATCAGCGCCACAGGACAGCGTATAGCTTGTCATTACTTCTGGCCAGGGATAACGGAGGATATAAAAAGATATGTCAAATCCTGCCCAGAATGTCAAAGGGTAGCTCCAAAGCACTGGACTGCTCCTGCAACTCTAGGGGAAATGCCCATAGTGGGAACACCTTTTGAGAGGGTTGCAGTGGATATTGTAGGACCTCTCACTCGGACCAAGAGGAGGAACAGTTACATCCTTACTCTGGTGGACACTTGTTCTATGTGGGGAGAGGCGGTAGCCCTGCCATCAATTGATTCAAAACATGTAGCAGAGGCACTACTTACAATATTTACCCGATTAGGATTCCCGCATCAAATCTTGACGGATAATGGTTCTCAGTTCAAGGGGAAACTAACGGAAGAAGTTTTTAAGCTATTTCAAGCCAGACACTTTCATTGTAGTCCGTACCATCCACAAGGGAACGGCCAGGTAGAGAGGTTCAACGGGACTCTCATTTCTATCCTGAGAAAGCTGGCACACGAAAAACCGGATCTGTGGGATCAATTCCTGCCCGCCGCATTGTTTGCGTACCGGGAGGTACCACATAGTTCAACCGGGATGGCTCCCGCAACTCTGCTATTTGGGAGGCCAATAAAAGGTCCATTAGAAGCTCTATTAAGGACCTGGACAGATGAGAAGGCGGAAGAGACTGTTACCTCATCGTATCAATACGTGAACGAACTGACCACTCGTTTGAAAGCTGGATGGAAACTGGCAAATGATAATTGGAAGCAAGCCAGGAAGAAACATGCAGCATATTTTAATAGGAAGGCAAAGGACAGGGAACTGGCAGTCGGAGAGAAGGTGCTGCTTCTACTACCCGGAAGCCAGAATAAATTACAAATTGGTTGGCAAGGTCCATATACGGTTCTAGAGAAGGTGTCTAGAACAAACTATAAAATTGACAAAAAGGGGAAGGAGAAAGTTCATCATGTAAACCTGTTAAAGAAGTATCTGGACAGACCACTCCAGGAAAGCACCCCCTTATTGACCTTGGCTATTGCAACCCAGATGCAAAAAGAACCACTCACCTCACATGAATACCCATTACATCCTTGTGAAACCGCAGCACAGGTAAAAGTCAGTAAGCACCTGACTAAAAACCAGAGGGAGAGAGTTCAACAGGTTCTGGAGGAACATACAGATGTATTAACAGATAAACCAGGCCATACAAATTTGCTACAGTATGACATGAAACTGGTAGACTCAAACCCAATCTGTATGAGAGCCTATTCTATTCCGTTCGCGAAGGAGAAGGCATTGAAGGAAGAAATAGAGTATTTGTTGAAGGAGGGGATTATTTCGCACAGTGAATCATCTTTTAGTTCTAGTGTCGTTTTGTTGAGAAAACCGTCTGGGGAACACAGACTGTGCATAGATTACAGGAAACTGAATGCTGTCACAGAAGGACAAGTGGATCCATTACCAGACACAAAACAGTTATTTGCCAGACTGAACAAGGCAAAATACTTTTCAAAGGTGGATCTTAGTAAAGGCTATTACCAGTTCCCAGTGAAGCCTGAAGTGAGACCTTATTTGGCTTTTAGCACTTCGGATGGACATTATGAATTCAATATGCTACCATTCGGACTGAAAAATGCTCCGAGTGTGTTTTCAAGGATGATGCGCAAATTGTTGGATCCCCTGAATAACCCATGTATCACGAATTTCATGGATGATATTCTCGTCGCCACAGAGACATTTGAAGAACACATTGAAGCTCTGGAGATGTAGTTTGATAGACTTCGGGAGGCGAACTTAACTGCTAGGCCAACAAAATGTTGTATTGGATGCAAAGAGTTGGAATTCTTGGGACACACTGTATATCAGGGTAATATGACCCCTGATCCTAAGAACTTGGAAAAACTGCAGAGAGCACCTAGGCCGCAAACAAAAAAGGACGTGCGATCATTTGTGTCGTTATGCGGATTTTATCAGAAATACATCAAGAATTTTAACGCTATTTGTGCTCCTCTGACTGATCTGAC
Source organism: Oreohelix idahoensis (assembly GCA_024509875.1). NCBI lineage: Eukaryota > Metazoa > Mollusca > Gastropoda > Stylommatophora > Oreohelicidae > Oreohelix > Oreohelix idahoensis. The sequence goes on along the minus strand of JAMPIV010022999.1, from coordinate 138,553 downwards.
TCGCAAGGGACTTCCAGATAAAATTATTTGGACTGCACAATGTGAACTAGCGTTCCAAGAGTTAAAGGAAAAACTCACTAGCAAGCCTATTCTCAAACTGCCTGATTTGACACAGGACTTTGTCTTAAGAACCGATGCAAGTAATGTAGGACTAGGAGGGGCTTTGTTGCAAAGATCATCTTCACCTGATGGGGAACTGAAACCAGTCGCTTATGCAAGCCGTAAATTGAATGTCGGTGCAGATTTCCTCAGTCGGCACCCCTGTGATCAAAATTAGAGTAGTGGCAGACGTGAGGAGTAATTTTACCTATGTGTATCGCTGGTTTTGGAACTTGCCATAGGCATGTTTTTAAGTGGGGAGATGTGTAGTGAAATTGACAGAGATACAACGGTAAAATACCTCCAAAGATAACATGTAAGGATAAAAAACATAATGCGTAGGCTGCTGATAGTACATGATCGCCCAGACCGCGGGTCATCACCCTCCATAAAAATTGACTTGCTAGACAGGAGGGGAACGGCGGATAAAAGGAAAAAATATGACTGGAAAGATTGCGTGAGACTAGAAAGGCTAAGGAGACGCAATTGGGGGGGGGGGGGGGGAGAACGGGAAAAAAGTCACGTTTCCCAAGTTGACATAAAGTAAGGAACTCGACAGAAGGGACCTTGGATATGTTACGCCACAGTCATTTATTGGTCGCTTTTGCGATACCAAGCCTTTGATTTGAATTCAGCGGCAGAACGCAGATGTTTGGAATATTACAAAAATTAAAAAGTAACTTTTTCGTAATATTAATGTTAGGAATATAAAAATTAGCTGGCCGGATGGCCCATTCTGAGCAGTGAACTAATATGTTCTTAATTTTACAGACGGATAGATAATATTGAAGATAATGACAAAAGACAGTGTTGTTCACATCAGCGACAGACTGTATGGAATAAAAAGTGTCGCTATTTGCACAAAAAAACACGACCTTGAGACGCAGGTGTTCAAATCTACTTAGTAGGGAAGCGAAGGGACATTGGTGGGAGCTGTGTCTAAATATAACTTTTAACGACAAAATTTTGGAGGGGAGAGAAAGGTTGGTTCAAAAATCAAGTACGTTTTTGAAAAAAAAACAAGTAGAGACGGACAGACTAACAGATAAACATCCATACTTGACTGAAGCATGACTGAAATGACTTTAGGGTAGGAAATTTGAATTTGAAATAAACCTAGGCAGTGATTGGCCACAGACAATCATTTTATCGGCGCTCAGACGAGAAGTGGGGCCATTCCTCAATAGTTGTTCGATGATAGACACAGTATTTTAAAGTGTGGTGATTTCCAAATGAAAGAAAGTGAAATAAGTTCAGGGACGCCATACTATAGCCAGCAGCTCAGCTGAGTTTTGCTAGCATTTCTGTGTTCTTTATTCATAATCTGGTAAGATTGAAATTATTTCTTTTGTATATTTTGAATATTGTTTAATGTTCGAGTGATTTGATACTGCCATATCATAATCTAGCCTTACAAACAAGTAGGGATTTGCTCTAGACCCCCCGCCCAAGTCAGGGTCTAGGGACCAACAATATACATAAACTCCAGCAAGGGTTAGGAAAGACAGATCAAGTGTTGAGAATAATGAAACATATTACCTATCCACTTTTAGGGAAGGAAACTAATAAATATTTTTCAGAATCTATAGTCTGGGAGGACCTATCTGATGTAAAACCACCATGGTAAATGTGCTGTTTGGTCAGAGAGATCTGACCTGTCTGTATGATGTGGTTGTTGTGTCCGTGTTGTGTCCAGACGTGGGTAGAGAATAGAATTTTGACACATAGCCAATACTTTGATTGCAGAGCTGTGAGTTTCAGTTGTCAACAAGGCGGTGTCCATTCAGTTGGTGATTTTACTCGAGTGTATCTGTGCAGTACGTTGTGACAGAGACCACTATTATTGCCCGCCAGCACGGAGAGGTGGGACCACCAGATTTCAGCACCAGAGCTACATATGCAAGTTGAGTGAGCCTCTGGTCTGCTGGAAGTTCACCAACGCCTTTTAGTTACTAATACCCCATAAAATTCCTGCAATTTACTGGACACTGTGTAGTCAATATAGACAGGTGTGATGAGGCCACCCCAACAGCACAAGCATTAACTATCCTCCCAAGTAGATGACTACTAGAACATTTTAATAAAACTAACTAGTCTAGTACTTATATATGTACACTCTTGCATTTATTATGTAACATTCCATGCATTTCTTTCATAAATTTTAAATCCTTTTTTTTAAAAAAAGTTCTGGTCAACATAAAACTTGATCCAGAACAAATAAATGTAATATAATTCTATCAAAAATTTTACACTCTTGAGTTAGTTCAGTGTATTATAATATTTGTTAAATATTATTAGTCTGCTTAAATATCTGTGGGTGTATCCATAACTATCACACCACATTACATATCATTACCCTAGACATTTTACATAGCTACATTCATTAAGAAAAAAAATTGAGTGTGAGGTCGTAGTGGTAGCAAGAAAGGCCTTCTGACAATTCACAACTACATTTTATCTCAGGAGCCTTCACAGCTGGCCTCATACATTACATTTAGTAATATCACCATCATACAATACCATCAAACCCACTACAATGATCGTTCCTGATCGAGCTCATGTTCGAGTTTAAACTATAGACTTGAGGACCGTTGATCCTGCTAACTGAAGCCTAGAGGTCAACCAATCTTCAACACCTTAGTCCCCCGTAGTTATAGGGTGGGCTGAAGGACAATCTATAGATTCAAGTGTGTCTCAGAAATCTCGAACAAATACCAGATGATTTTATGTGTATCCATCCAACAAACACTGTGAGCGGTTTCAATAATGCCTGTCGATGAGAATAACAGCTAGAGACTAGATAGCAAGATATATCAAAACTATACTGTGACAGACTTTTATAATTTAATTGGAAGATTCATCCTAGATTTTGTTACTAATATTTATTTTATTTTGTAACTATAAATAATCATACATATTACCATCTTCCAACACCCATTTCTCATTACAAGGATATATAGATGTACATAATAAATTATGAAATTGTACTCATTTGACTTGGTAAATTTTTAACTGTTAAATTTTGAGTTACTTTTTCTAATTTAATTATATTATCACTTAGGGTTACTATAGCAAAAGTGGCACAGTAAACTTCTTAAGCCTAAATCTATTGTCCAGCTCAGAGTGTTCACAGCCGTAACTCAATTGTGATACCAGTGCACTTCTCTGGCACTGGGACTTCATACTTTCTGGAGAGAGATTCTACTTCTTCTCTACCACTATCATCACACCAGAAAAACCTTTCGCTACATGTACCTTATTTCATATGCCATTTATGGAGACGGTGTCTCTTCGAAAATATTCACCATATGTTTCTTGTACACCAGTGCCTTGTAAGAAATGGTGTTTTTTACCAGTTCATGATATCTCGTCGCTTGTTCATATGATGATCAAGTGGTCAAGTTAATGAGTCACATCAGTGTATCACTGCGGATTAACCAACATTTGCAGTAAGAATGTAAGAAACACTGTCAATCTTGTCTTATTGTTTGATGCAGCGAGACAGTGCATCAGCAAGTACATTATTGTCACCTGTTATTGGGCGTATGGTGCAGTCATATGGCTGCAAATCGATAGCATAGCGTGCTACGCGCTGATTCTTTAAGTTTGATTTCTGGAGGAAAGCCAAAGCTTTCTGCTCTGTCTCTATCGTGAATGGTGCTCTCATCAAGAAGCGCTGAAATGTCGAAACGCATCACATTTTCGCCAGGAGCTCCCGCTCCACTATTGGATAATTTGCCTCGGCACTGGACAGTTTCCGACTTGAATAAAGTACCTGGTGGAGAACCTTGTTCACATACTGCATCAGGGATACGGTTATTCCGTCTTGCGAGGCATCTGTCCTGAGCACAAATGGTAAACGAACGAACGAACGAACGAACTTTATTTTCGAAGGGTTAAGAATTGGTCGCGCAGGCCCGTCTAACATTCTACCCTTCCACTCTCATTAATCTTGCATACTATATCCTTTCATTCCCACATGATGCTTTAAGCATTAATTTAAAGGCATGCAACGTTATAAAGTTAACATAAATGCATTCATTTACATTATGCTATCATAATTTAAAAAAATGAGTAGGTTTTTTTTTAAACAAACAAGATAGTAATTGGGGGAAAAAAAATAATAAAATAAAATAAATAAAACAATAAATAAAAGAAAAAAAATTTCTGTATACCGACACTCACTCATGCGGTCAATCCGTCTACAATTAATCTGTATTTTTGAATGTGTCATCAATCATCAATACAAAAATTACATAAACACATTCTCGCTTATGTCCATAAATTCTTGGTGGAAAATGAAATAATAATAATAACGCTTTCTTATGCACTTCTGTGGCAGGAAAAGTCTTTGAGCAGCAAAAAAAAAAAAAAAAAAAAAAATTCACATTTCTAAAGTGCAGTGGTATGCGGGTACATTCTCACGACTCATATTTTTAAAGTACAGTATTATGTGGGTACATTCTCACATACATTACATTATATAATAATATTTTAAAGTGAATATAATAATAATATTACATGGATATAAAACAAATTATTTACAAAAAAACGAGCGGAGGAGGAAAAGAAATGTTGACCTATAGATGAGATGTTGACAGGCAAATGCTGTTTCTATGGGGGTAGATAATCAGTGTTGAGGAAGTGTTTGAAAAATGCTTTGTTAAAAGAATATTGTGTAGGTAGGCTTTTTAGGTGGTGTGGAAGGCTGTTCCATAAGTAGGCACCAGAGTAGGCTAGACTCTTTTTGAACAGGTCGATTCTAGGTTTGGGCAGACGTAACTGATGTAATTGTTGTCCCTCTCTTCTACTGGTTTGAAACAATGATCGTAGGTACGACGGGGCATTGTTAGATAGAATTGTGTGAGTCAGCTTGGCTTTGTTGTAGAGAAGACGTTTTTTTAGCGACAGTATTATGGGTTCTTTTCCTGTCCTTGTGTTTGGTGTCGTGCGATTATCGATGATCAGACGTACTGCTCTCTTTTGCAGGGAGTGCAGTCTCTTCGAGATGGAAGCAGGGCAACAATCCCATATTGGATCCCATAGTGGTAAGCGAGGATCAGGCAGTTTTAAAATATGTGCATTAAAAGAATTCTTTTTAATGCAGTTTAAAGTATCAATAAAAATCTTAGAAATACTATTATCTTCAGTTTTTAAGAAGACATGGCCAACTTTATGTCCTAAAAAAGAAATTTCATTAAAACCAAACTTGGATGGTCTTGCAGTAAGTAATGCAAACGATGAGTATGAAGCAAAGCTTTGAGACCAGAAACCTATTCATCCCATAAACCATGAAACACACAAATAGCATCTATTGTGGTGAAGTGGGATGTTATAAATATTTATAGGGGACTTAGTGTACTGACTGAGATCAGCTGTGAAGGTATCTATATCTAATAAGAGTAGTGTATTATAGATAACCTTACTTGCTGCTACATATGTATACCTCAGTCAGAATTATTCTGGAATAGTGTGATGACTACGTTATATGTCTAGGGTATGTGTATGATGAAGTGTAAGTCATAACAACAACAGACAGATAAACAATTTAATTTATTCCACCACACTTGACAACACTGTGACACTCACATACATAAAACACTCTACGAGGATATCTTAAAGGAGTCACTGATAACTTTTCAAATATCAATATGTATTCAGTGCTGTCATGAATGTATATGTGTCCTGATTCAAATACAAAGGGAACCAGGAATCACAATCAATTTTAATTACAAGTTATATGTACAGAATTTATCAATATGAATCTTGTAGTGACATATATTATTAATAGTATCCTATGTGTGTCAGTTGTGTAGTAGTAATATGAGGTAATACTGGTTTTGTTTTGTTCAAGCTCTGTTGGTATTTGTCATCATGACTTCAATAGTTTGTCTTTGTTGGAACTAGTATTGGAGATGTTCTCAGTTCCTGGCATTAAAACAATTAAATTCCCCTCTTAATTTTATTTTACAATGTCATTTTAAGATGGGGTACATAATGTTGAGCTCCATGGCCACACTCTCTTATCTTTCGTGATGACTGCAGTAAAAGACTCCTCTGCTCGATTACTTTAATGAGTTCTGGAGCCACCCCACTGGTTGCTATATGGACCAAGGAGTATGCTGTCCGCCTCTGGCTTCAGCAAAGCTCTGACCAGGTGCTGCTCAATAACTTTAAGACCACGGTCCCTGAAACAAGAAGGTTGTACCTCCTACTTCAAACCAATTTATACTCCATTTCTACACTGAGCACAATACATCACAAACATTGAGTTCAGAGCGTTAGGCCAACTGTCAGCTTCATCTGAAATACTTTATACCAGTATTTCCCTCCCTAATGGTTACTACGCCTCTGCAATTCCAGCATGATTTCTTTCTAGTCAATAATCTAGGTGTCAGTGTACTGTTTGGCCATTCCATGTAGTTTTACTTTCCTCCGACACCTTCTGTTCAGGCTGGAGCACTATAGGCTTTACCTCATGTTCGATACTGAACCACACATATATACAGACATAAGTATCAATTTACATTCAATTTTCATTAAAAGATATTGAATATTTCAAGCTTACCACAATTCATGGAAATAATAAACAGTTTCGTTGACTGGCAATGAATATAGCACAACTCCGATCTGCCGATGTTCCAGGCTTTATTTTATAAAAAATATACACTGGTGCTCAACGCACTGCTTCTTAGTAGGTTTATTACAAGATGTGGCAAGGAACAGACGCTCTGAATTGAGTATATTCGCAGCTCTACCCAATCAAACCATGTCTACACATCTTTTCAAAAAAGTACCCCTTTTCACGTTTCCCCTGACAACACAAGATAGTATTTATAGCCCGACCAATCGTGTTTAGTCTTACATTTGTTGCGCTCCAATCAAATAGGAGTTAACATGGTAGGCTATTTCCGTAACGTAATGTTTTTTCAAACACGTTATAAAAAAATTTTATGAGCAGAAATGATTTCATGCTGTCAGGCACCCCCACTATTTTATTTTGGTTATAATTTGGTAATTCCTAGACTATTTGCGTAACGTTTTACATATTCTTTGTCAGCAAACCCTAAGGAACCCAAATATACGAATTTAATGGAGCCAATATGCATTTTCTTCTAGGATAGTCGTGCTGTTACTACCTTCTCACTTCCAAACTTGAGGGTGTCTGGGTACTGTCATGTTTTCAAACGTAAACCGGTATAATGTCATAATTCCCAATAAGCGTTTTTCAGGATTTTAAAACCTAACTCTGGTATGGGTAGTGAATTTTATCACTGTCGATTTGAAAAAAGTTAGTGCTAGTAGCCTTACACGCGTGATGGCAGCAATTGTGTATCGCGCGACGCGTGTTTAGTATTGCATGCTTCCTGCCTTCATTCGCCCCTCTCTCTCTCTCCTGCTTTATCTGTCTTTTAGTTACGCCGTGTATGGAATGAATGAAATATTAAATCTAGGTCATTGATCAGCTTGCGTATCTCAAGGTTTTTCCAAGAAATACAGTACACGTTTCATTGAAGAAAGCGTGCAGCGACACAGTAGGCTTTTACTATCAACGTGAAAGCGTTACAATTTGCAGACGAAGTAGAAAACAAGGGGGATTTCGAGTACAGTCATTGTGACAGCACTGTTCTTTTACCATTTCTCTTTTCTTTTATTAAATTTATTTGTTAGGCTTTACATTTACCTTTTAATTTATATATGTGGATTAGAATATTCCACGACATCTCCCCTCTTAAAACAGACATTATATGTCAGTCCTTTATTCTATATACACATAGAGAAATTTATTATTATTTCTGGGGTTTACGGTGATTCTCATCACACGGATGGCGGCTTAAAAAATCCGCTCCCAAATTTGTTTTTCCAGATATATACTCAATGCTAAAATTATATGGAGCCAAAAGTAAGGACCATCGGAGTAACCTAGAGTTCTCATGCCTAGCCTGTGCTAGAAACGATAAAGGTTTGTGATCCGTTTGCAACTTAAATGCCTTCCCATACAGATAAATATTGAATTTCTTTATTGCCCATATTACTGCAAGACATTCTTTTTCGCTAGTTGAGTAGTTGATTTCAGCTTTATTCAACTTTCTGCTAGCATATGCCACTGGGCTTAATTCCCCATCCAATGCATCTGATTTCTGTAGTAGAGTTGCACCTAACCCAATATTACTGGCATCCGTTCTTACAATGAATTCTTGACTTAAGTCAGGTAATTTCAAAATAGGTTTTCTTGTGAGCTTTTCCTTCAATTCCTGGTAAGCCATTTCACATTGTGGTGTCCATGTAATGCGATCTGGATGTCCTTTACGTGTCAAATCAGTTAACGGTGCACATATGGAATTAAAGTTTTTGATATACTTCTGGTAGAAACCACATAATGAGACAAAGGATCTCACGTCCTTCTTGGTTTGTGGTCTCGGGGCTTTCTTTAGTTTCTCTAAATTCTTTGGGTCAGGGGTCATGTTTCCCTGATAAACTGTGTGTCCCAAAAATTCCAATTCTTTACATCCAACGCAACATTTGGTTGGTCGGGCTGTTAAATTTGCTTCCCTAAGTCGATTAAATAGCATATTCAGAGAGTCAATGTGTTCCTCAAATGTTTCTGTTGCTATAAGGATATCATCCATGAAATTTGTTATACATGGATTATTCAGAGGGTCCAATAATTTTCTCATCATTCTAGAGAAGACACTAGGCGCATTCTTCAATCCAAATGGCAATCTATTAAACTCATAGTGTCCTTCTGAGGTACTAAAAGCTAGGTATGGTCTAACCTCAGGCTTTACTGGAATCTGATAGTATCCTTTACTCAGATCCACTTTTGAGAAATATTTAGCTTTATTTAGTCTGGCAAACAGCTGATTTGTATCCGGCAATGGATCCACCTGTCCTTCTGTAATAGCATTCAGTCTCCTGTAATCTATACAGAGTCTATGTTCTCCAGAGGGCTTCCTTAAGAGTACAACACCGGAACTATACGAGGATTCACTGTGTGAAATAATTCCTTCCTTCAACAGATAGTCTATCTCTTCCTTCAAAGCTTTCTCCTTAGCAAACGGAATCGAATATGGTTTCATACAGACAGGTGTGGGGTCTATCAGTTTCATATCATATTCCAATAGGTTTGTATGCCCTGGTCGGTCTGTTAACACCTCTGCATGATTATTTAGAACCTGTTGCACTCTCTCTTTCTGAGTTTTCGTTAAATGTGTACTGATTTTCACCTGTGCTGCTGTCTCACAGGGGTGTAATGGATATTCAAATGATGAAAGTGGTTCCTTTTTCATCTCCATGGCGATGGACAAGGTCAACAAGTGTGTCTCTTCCTGATGTTCTCTTTCCAAATATTTCTTCAGGAGATTCACATGATAGATTTTTTCTTTCCCCTTCTTATCTATCTTATAATTTGTTCTAGACACCTTCTCTAAAACTGTATATGGACCTTGCCATCCAATCTGTAACTTATTCTGACTCCCGGGGAGAAGAAGCAGTACCTTCTCTCCCACAGCCAAATCTCTGTCTTTCGCCTTCCTGTTATAATAGGCAGCATGTTTCTTCCTGGCTTGTTTCAAATTTTCATTGGCAAGTTTCCAGCCAGTTTTTAAACGAGTGGTCAGCTCATTCACATATTGGTATGAAGATGTAATGTTTTCCTCTGCCTTTTCATCAGTCCACGTTCTTAACAAAGCTTCGAGTGGACCTTTTATTGGCCTTCCAAACAATAATGTTGCCGGGGCCATACCGGTTGAACTATGGGGTACCTCCCGATAAGCAAAGAGGGCGGCGTGCAGGTACTGGTCCCATGTATCTGGTTTTTCGTGTGCCAACTTTCTCAGGATCGACATCAACGTGCCGTTAAATCTTTCCACTTGGCCGTTCCCTTGGGGATGGTACACACTACAATGGAAGTGTTTGGCCTGGAAGATCCTGAAAACTTCTTCAGTTAGTTTCCCCTTGAACTGAGAGCCATTATCAGTCAAGATTTGATTGGGAAAGCCTAACCTTGTGAAAATTGTGAGCAATGCCTCTGCCACATGTTTAGAATCAATCGATGACAGGGCTACTGCCTCTCCCCACATAGAACAAGTGTCCACCAGAGTCAGAATGTAGCTGTTCCTTCTCTTGGTTCGGGTGAGAGGTCCCACAAGATCCACGGCAACTCTCTCAAAGGGTGTTCCCACTATGGGCATTTCCCCCAGAGTTGCTGGTGCAGTCCAATGTTTAGGTGCTACTCGTTGGCACTCTGGACAGGATTTTACATATCGTTTGATATCTTCAGTTATTCCTGGCCAGAAATAGTGACAAGCTATTCGCTGTCCTGTTGCGCTGATTCCCATATGACCACTGAAGGGAATCGCATGCCCTAGTTCCAACACTTTAGTCCTATATGAAGTGGGAAGGACCAGCTGTCCGTGACCATTGGATTCAGATCCAGCCTTCCTATATATCAGTTTGTTCTTCATATAAAAACTCTCCCTTGCCTGGAGGTGTATGAGATTTGGGCAACTTCTTGAAACATGGCTTGAGTGTTTTGTCCTCAGCCTGTGCCTTCCTCATCTCATCTGGGTGAGTATTTATTGGATTATCCTCCTCCTTTTTAGACTGTGATCTGGTCTGCACTGTTGCCAATATCACAGGTCTCTTGGGATTCCCCAAGAAGACATATCTACACCCCAATATCAGAGGGTAGATTGGCTCATTTATCACTGCTGCTTTTATGATTCCTTCCACATATCGCGTTTTCACTTTTATTCGGGCGACGGGAAGTGTCATGGTAGCTACATCCTTGGTTGCAGTTTGAATCTCCACTGTTTCTGTGGTGTATTGATCGGCCTGCACCAGGTGAGAACTCACAACGGAATCGTAATCTAAACCGGTATCATATAAACACCTTATAGTGACACCATTACAGATGACATCTTCACACACTGGGGGGTGGTATGGTTCCTGTAGTTCTTCAGGTTTGACCTTCTTTTCCTTTTTCCCCGATGTCATAGCAGCACAATGAGGAGGTTTCCTTCTACAATGGTCAGTGTCATGATTGTTCATCTTACAATTTTTACACCACCTTTTTCCTTGGTTGAAAGATTTTCTTTCATCATATTTCCTTTCATCGAATTGTGGGGTTTTATTTTTATTTTCATACCGTGGCCTATCAAACTGGTGCTTACCTTTGTTTTGATCCCTAGGATCAAATTTATTAAAGTTCTGTGGTGCCCTAAAGTTATCCACTTGTTTCTTTTTATTCCCTGTTACCTCTGCTTGAGCTGCTTGATACCTTTCAGCAACATTTAGCAACTCACCCAGCCTCTCTGCACCTTGTTCCATGAGAAACTTTCTCAGGTCTGGAGCCATGGACTCTCTTAATTGCTCTATAAGGACCATTTCCTTAAGATCTTGGGTTTTCCCCAGAGAAGTCCATTTCTCCAAGTATGTCTCTATTCGTGCAGAGAACTGGTGATAGGTTTCACCTGACAGTAGTTTAGCATTCCTAAATTTTTTCCTATAAAATTCTGCATTCTTTTCATATCTTAACAAAAGAGCCTGCTTTAGCATGTCATAATTTTCCTGATCACTTCTGCTCATTTTTGCAAAAACTTCATAAGCTGCCCCACGAAGACCTTGAGATAACTTTAAGCTCCACCTTTCTCTCTCTAACCCATATGTGGTAGCCAATAGTTCATATCTATTTAGATAGCTCTCTATATCATCGTCTTTCTCAACAAAATGATCTAAATGAAAATTCATAGCTGAGGTTGAGGCTCCTTGGCTAGCAGTGGCATCAGAGGCAAAGGGACTGGCACCATTTTCAGGAGCATGGCCTTGAAACTCAAACTCCCTTAGTCGTAACTCATGTTCCCTTTGTAATCTCTTCTCCTCCTTTTCTGCTTCCCTCTCTGCAGTCAATCTTCTTTCTTCTGCTTCCAATTTCTTAGCCTCTTTGTCAGCCTCAATCTGCAACCTCTTAGCCTCAGCCTCAATCTGCAACCTCTTAGCCTCAGCCTCAATCTGCAACCTCTTAATCTCTTTTTCAGCCTCTAACTTTCTTTCGGCCTCTTTTTCTAATCTTCTTTCTTCCCGTTCAATATATTTGTCACATTCAGCAGTGACATAAGAAATCATAATTTGCCCGTCCATTCCTAACTCTTTCGCAGTCTGTACAGCAGCAGATCGAAATTTTGCCAGGTCGGCCATTGTCTAACAGATAAATGTCTAAAATATTTAACTAAACAATTTTATCTATGACTAATTAACTCAGGACAACACAGGCACTGTGAGCTCAACCTTATTTATTTTCACCCAAGGATACCTTTTAATTCTTATTATTCCCTGAAGTGAATTACCCCCAATATTTTTAATAGGGAAAGATTCAAAATCCCGAGACGAGCCCCCAATATATGTGGTGAAGTGGGATGTTATAAATATTATAGGGGACTTAGTGTACTGACTGAGATCAGCTGTGAAGGTATCTATATCTAATAAGAGTAGTGTATTATAGATAACCTTACTTGCTGCCACATATGTATACCTCAGTCAGAATTATTCTGGAATAGTGTGATGACTACGTTATATGTCTAGGGTATGTGTATGATGAAGTGTAAGTCATAACAACAACAGACAGATAAACAATTTAATTTATTCCACCACACTTGACAACACTGTGACACTCACATACATAAAACACTCTACGAGGATATCTTAAAGGAGTCACTGATAACTTTTCAAATAACAATATGTATTCAGTGCTGTCATGAATGTATATGTGTCCTGATTCAAATACAAAGGGAACCAGGAATCACAATCAATTTTAATTACAAGTTATATGTACAGAATTTATCAATATGAATCTTGTAGTGACATATATTATTAATAGTATCCTATGTGTGTCAGTTGTGTAGTAGTAATATGAGGTAATACTGGTTTTGTTTTGTTCAAGCTCTGTTGGTATTTGTCATCATGACTTCAATAGTTTGTTTCTTTTGGAACTAGTATTGGAGATGTTCTCAGTTCCTGGCATTAAAACAATTAAATTCCCCTCTTAATTTTATTTTACAATGTCATTTTAAGATGGGGTACATAATGTTGAGCTCCATGGCCACACTCTCTTATCTTTCGTGATGACTGCAGTAAAAGACTCCTCTGCTCGATTACTTTAATGAGTTCTGGAGCCACCTCACTGATTGCTATATGGACCAAGGAGTATGCTGTCCGCCTCTGGCTTCAGCAAAGCTCTGATCAGGTGCTGCTCAATAACTTTAAGACCACGGTCCCTGAAACAAGAAGGTTGTACCTCCTACTTCAAAACTAATTTATACTCTATTTCTACACTGAGCACAATACATCACAAACATTGAGTTCAGAGCGTTAGGCCAACTGTCAGCTTCATCTGAAATACTTTATACCAGTATTTCCCTCCCTAATGGTTACTACGCCTCTGCAATTCCAGCATTATTTCTTTCTAGTCAATAATCTAGGTGTCAGTGTACTGTTTGGCAATTCCATGTAGTTTTACTTTCCTCCGACACCTTCTGTTCAGGCTGGAGCACTATAGGCTTTACCTCATGTTCGATACTGAACCACACATATATACAGACATAAGTATCAATTTACATTCAATTTTCATTAAAAGATATTGAATATTTCAAGCTTACCACAATTCATGGAAATAATAAACAGTTTCGTTGACTGGCAATGAATATAGCACAACTCCGATCTGCCGATGTTCCAGGCTTTATTTTATAAAAAATATACACTGGTGCTCAACGTACTGTTTCTTAGTAGGTTTATTACAAGATGTGGCAAGGAACAGACGCTCTGAATTGAGTATATTCGCAGCTCTACCCAATCAAACCATGTCTACACATCTTTTCAAAAAAGTACCCCTTTCACGTTTCCCCTGACAACACAAGATAGTATTTATAGCCCGACCAATCGTGTTTAGTCTTACATTTGTTGCGCTCCAATCAAATAGGAGTTAACATGGTAGGCTATTTCCGTAACGTAATGTTTTTTCAAACACGTTATAAAAAAAAATTTTATGAGCAGAAATGATTTCATGCTGTCAGGCACCCCCACTATTTTATTTTGGTTATAATTTGGTAATTCCTAGACTATTTGCGTAACGTTTTACATATTCTTTGTCAGCAAACCCTAAGGAACCCAAATATACGAATTTAATGGAGCCAATATGCATTTTCTTCTAGGATAGTCGTGCTGTTACTACCTTCTCACTTCCAAACTTGAGGGTGTCTGGGTACTGTCATGTTTTCAAACGTAAACCGGTATAATGTCATAATTCCCAATAAGCGTTTTTCAGGATTTTAAAACCTAACTCTGGTATGGGTAGTGAATTTTATCACTGTCGATTTGAAAAAGTTAGTGCTAGTAGCCTTACACGCGTGATGGCAGCAATTGTGTATCGCGCGACGCGTGTTTAGTATTGCATGCTTCCTGCCTTCATTCGCCCCTCTCTTTCTCTCCTGCTTTATCTGTCTTTTAGTTACGCCGTGTATGGAATGAATGAAATATTAAATCTAGGTCATTGATCAGCTTGCGTATCTCAAGGTTTTTCCAAGAAATACAGTACACGTTTCATTGAAGAAAGCGTGCAGCGACACAGTAGGCTTTTACTATCAAATTGTCCTCATCATGCGCACGAAAGTCGCAGGAGCATTCACTAAACCGAAACCCATAACGTTCGAGTTAAAAATTCCTTTCGAAGTAGAAAAAGCAGTAAAAGGTTTAGATCTTTCAGTGAGTAAAACTTGCTAATAGCCTTTTGTTAAATCAAGTTTGCTGAAATACGTAGCATTGGAAAGTTGATCTAATAAAAATACAAGAACTGGCATCGGTTCAGCTTATTAAGTCGTTGAAAATCAATGCAAATTCTAAATATTAGACAAACATAATAGGCTGGACTGCCCATGGTAAATTTCCGGTGTTATGCCTTGCGGATCGCACTAATGACCCGTCATCGACGCGTCATTTTTGGTGATGTCTAGATGGCAGAAAAGAAGTACCTCAGAACAAATCTTCAGTATTAGATTATTAATCGAAAAACATCTCCAGCATCAAAGCGATTTATACCATAACTTCGTCGATTTCACAAAAGCCTTCGATCGAGTCTGGCATGAAGGCTTTTGGCAAATAAGGAGAATATTCAATTTTGATAACACCATCATAGATATCATTGAAGCACTGAACAAGGACGCAAGCAGTGCTGTTTTTGCAAGCAATGACATTGGAGATTTTTCAAAACTACTGTAGGAGTTCGTCAGAGATGTATCCTGTCCCCAGTGCTCTTTAATATATATCTAGAACATATTATGCAAGAGGCTCTCTACAATTATAAAACAACCATATCGATTGGAGGCCGACCTCTTTGCAATCTACGCTTTGCTGATGATATCGATCTTGTAGCTGGAACAGAATCAGTACTTCAAGACCTTACCTCTAGACTGGAGAAAGTAACAAGAACATATGGGATAAAATTAATGTAGAAAAAAGCAAGATATTGGTGAATAGCCATAAGAAACATGTTCCGACCAACATTACGTTAAATGGGAAATGTTAAAAGAAGTTGACACCTTTAAATATCTGGGGTCCACTATATGTAGTGATGGAAGATCAAGTAAAGAAATCAAGACAAGACTTGAGATGGCCTCAGCTGCCATGACAATGCTGAATGTGATCTGGAAAAGTAACATCAGTTTTCCTGTGAAGATCAAATTATACAAATCACTTGTATTATCTATTCTCTTGTATGGGTTTGAGGGCTGGACACTCACTGCAGATACGGAGCGAAGGATTCAGGCTTTCGAGTATAAATGTTATAGAAGAATTTAGCGCATTTGCTATAAAGAGCACACAACAAATGTCTATGTTAGAGAGAAAATAAACACCTATGCAGGCCACGAAGAACCATTTTTGTCAGTAGTGAAACGTTAAAAGCTTGCCTGGTTTAGGCATGTAACTCGTCATGACTCCTTTCGAAAACGATCTTCCAGGGAACAGTCAAGGTAAACGGAGAAGAGGAAGGCAAAGAAAATCCTGGGCTGATAACATCAAAGAATGGGCAGGGCACGGTTTTTCCACACCTGTACGCATTGCTGAGGATAGAGAGCAGTGGAGGACCCTGTCTGCTAATGCTTCCACCATGGCCCCCCTACGACCCATGAAGGGTTACGGGTTGAGATGATGATGAGATGGCAGGGAGGAAAGTGTGATTTGCTTGCATAGCTAGGCGGGGTTGTCGCACTAAAGGTCCTGGAATCGAATCCTGGGTAAGCCACTCACGTCTGTTGTTTTTCTGTTGTCTATTGTTCTACTTCTTTATTTCTTACGAGTGCCTGAAAACATACCTTTATATTTGTCTAATATTTATTTTATTTGTTGTTTACAGGCCTCGGGTGTCCCTTCCTTAAGTGCTGTAAATGTTTGTACAATACCAAAAACCTACCCTCTGTCCTGTACTTACTGTTCTTAGTCTTCTATCATTACTAGAAACAGTATTAAGGTCTTATCTTGTGTAGTCTGACCTATACTGTATAATACGGGAACAACAGAAGTGATTGCGTCATTAATAGGCTGGACTGCCCATGGTAAATTTCCGGTGTTATGTGTTGCGGGTCGCACTAATGACCCGTCATCGAAGCAGTATTTTGGTGATGCCTAGATGGCAGGGAGGATAGTGTGATTTGCTTGCATAGCTAGGTGGGGTTGTCGCACGGAAGGTCCTGGGTTCGAGTCCTGGGTTCGAGTCCTGGGTAAGCCACTCACGTCTGTTGTTTTCTGTGGTCCAGTTTTCTACTTCTTTATTTCTTACGAGTGCCTGAAAACATACCTTTATGTTTGTCTAATATTTATCTTCTTTGTACGCGTCTGCATGCATAAATTATATTACGTCATTGTTTCATGCGGTGTCGTTTCGTTCACAATCCCCTTCGTTTGAGCAGACAGCGATTCGCGTAAGCGAACACGTCGTGGTGCGGCGCAAAAGAAGATGTAACAATAGGGTATACCTTTACAGAGATGTTATTAAGATAGATCTGTAACGCTCCTAAGTTTCCGACCACTGCATTAGGGTAATAAACAAAGCTATAATAATCTAGGGTTCGAATCCCTGCTAAGTTAGTGACTGCTGTTATTTTTGTATTATCTAGTTTTCTACTTCCTAACTTCTCTTGAGTGCGTGTAACACGACCTTTATGAGTATTATTTACTTACCTAGTCGGCAGCGGTGGTACGTTATTTCTCGCGAGAATAGACGAGATTAGATAATTAACATGTTCACGACTAGTATTGACATAAATACACCTTTCTCTAACAGACGACATGTCTGAGGACCTATGAGATAGTTAACAAGTACACGTCTAGTATTGACATATATATACCTTTCTCTAACAGACAACACTATACCAGAAATGACGCCTGGAGTCACTTACTGAAAAGCACAATAACGTCAACAATAACACCAACCAAAGTGAAAAGTCATAATCTGGAGGAATAATACAGAACAATGCATACATGTGGCTGGCAACTACATCATGTTTATTTAGTTGGTACAGAAACCATCACTGGAAGATCACATGACTGCTTTAATGTAGGCTGACTGTAAGGTGACCAGCTGTAGTTGTAGATCCATGCTCCCTAGGGCGCGCTAGGAAAATAAATGTATACATAAATCTTACATAATCATGAAATATATCACACATTACATAACTGTAACACAATCAGGAAATATATCACACATTACATAACTCTTACATAATCAGGAAATATATCGCACATTACATAACTGTAACATAATCATGAATAATATCACACATTACATAACTGTAACATAATCAGGAAATATATCACACATTACATAACTCTTACATAATCAGGAAATATATCACACATCACATTACATAACTCTTACATAATCTGTAAATATATCACACATTACATAACTCTCACATAATCCGTAAATATATCACACATCACATTACATAATTCTTACATAATCAGGAAATATATCACACATTACATAACTCTTACATAATCAGGAAATATATCACACATTACATAACTCTTACATAATCAGGAAATATATCACACATTACAAAATAACTTACTGATATAACCGACTGATCCAGACACTTGGTTTATATTTGAAATAAATGCCCTGCTTTGAAACGTCAAAAACACCGAACCAAAAAATAGGAAGTAAAAATAATGACGTCTTTCTTGTTTAAGATTTTGATACCGATCACCTTGCCACGGGTAGCAAGAATGCTAGCCACGGACACTGCTACATCCCAGTATTCAGTTTTTTCTTCATTTATTTTTTCATTTTCTTTGTTTAAGCAAATCCAAAATCTGAGGTAAGAGAAAACTCTCGATCATAAATACGACGTAATAGGAAAAAATGTGTTTTTGTTTTATTAATAACACGGAAGCAGAAAACTATTGACAGAAATACAAAAAAAAAACTATTTTCTGATTAATGAAGAGCACTAGTTAGTGCTGATGAAACATTGTGTTGTGCACATCGACGACAAGATAAGATGAAGCGTTATTATCATTGAGAGTGGCAGAACAAATAAGTGTTCAGTACTTTAAAATGTGCATCAAGTTCAAAATCTTTTAAATATTTTGATCTTTTGCATAATAAAAAAAGGATACTTATAAAAAAGAAATATAGCAAATTTAGTGCCTAAAATATAATGGTGTGCCTAATACAATTATTTATAATAATTTTATACAAATTATAAAGTATGAACAAATTTTATTCACTTTAATATATTTTTTATAATATAATTACTTCCCTTGGAAAAAAAAAACAAGCTACCTCCCCTAGGTAGTCAATGATAACGGGCAGATAATGATTTAAAATATTAATGTCGTACGTCACAAGTGTCTGTGTGTGTTTTCAATTATTTCTTCCCTCGCTCCAGTGTTTCTAGCATTTATTACTTCATCTTCACGATGTTGTAGTTCTACAGTCCAGGTATGTTTGTAATTTTTCTTTGTCGCTCTAAAAGCTGCTCACATTATCACGTGATAAGTCTCCGTTTTGTTTTATTTCCGATGTCCCGTCCAATCTGACCAGATGTGTTATCTTTCGCTTCTATTTAGTGTATTATTTGCTAATTGTTATAAAATTGTGCCCACTAGACTGGCATTGTTGTCTTCTTCTTCAAGTACCGTGCCTAGTGGCATAGGAGATCATGTCTCTCCACAACTTCCTGTCTCCAGTACAATTGATCAATTCTGCTAATGACTTCTTTCCATACCACGATGTCAAACTGTCCAGTATTTGCTCTCTTTGTCTTCCCCATCTCTTGTTCCTCCAATCTTACCTGTTGTTACGATATATTCCAGCTTTCCTCTTCTCATAACATGCCCCAAAAAAAGTGGATTGCTTCTTTCTAACTTGTGAAATAAGTTTCTTTTATGCATTACCCTCTTTCAGGACATCCTCATAACTCTTTGTGGCTGTACATGGTATTTTTAACATTCTTCTGTAAAACCAGATCTGTGTTGCCTCTAGTGTCTTCCCTATTTGTTTACTAATTGTCCATAACTCACTCCCATATGCCAGGAATGGTTCTATTTGTAACAATGAAGAACTCTCTTTCTTACTTCTAATGACAAAGAATTGTTGCATAAAATACTCTACATTTTATAGAATGCTACTTGTGCCTGAGCTATTCTGCTCTTCACTTCTGAGATGCATCTTCCATCCATTGTTATTAATGTTCCAAGGTATTTGAATTTATCGACTAGTTTTAAAACGGTTCCATTTGCTTTGATAGTTCATTCTGGTGAAGCCCTTTTCTTCCAGACGACCATTACTTCTGTCTTTTTTGCTGTTAAGGCATTGTTGTAAGTCCTGAAAAGGGCTAATCGTGTAAAGGACCGTGAGCTGGTTATCTATAGTCGTCACCTCGTGTGTTTATTCTCTAGCATTGTTGCGTATCCAGTCTGTGTATTTATTTATTTTTGCAAGTGTTTTACTTTTATTTCTACAGCTACTATTACTAGTTCGACTGCAGCTCTGAAAAACACGTCCTTAAAAGGTCAACTATAGTGCGTTTCAAAAAGATCGGTCGACGATTGACTTCAAATATCTTCATATTCCTTGCACTGATAAACATGATTTTTTGCACGTGGTCTTATATTTTCAATGTCCCAAAGTTTTTATAAAATTCAATGTTGCAGGTAGTGTTCTTGTCTTCTTTTCTTTGATCCTTAGCCGCCGACCGTCAAAGCAGTCAGTGGCCATCACGCCTGTTCTTGTCTTGAAACGGCTAATTCCTTTGATCTTTTTTAACGAAGTAATTATTTTGTCCTGGAAGAAAATAATTTACCGTAAATGACGGAAGTTGCATATTTTCGGCATAGGCGTCTATACAATTCGAATGTTAGAGGGGTTTGTTAATTGATTACTACGTAAGGTCCTTTTTTGTTTCTTCCAAATATTTGAGAGAATAATAACGCCTATTCGTTGTAAATGTTACCTTTTATACTAAAACATGAATGGATGCATGAAGAGGTGAAAGTACTGTGTATGTTAAAAATAATAGTGAAATCGTGGAGATAAAAAGGAAATGAATTGGTTTACATATACACATAGATGGAGGAGAAAACATATAAAACATATAAGGTATTTACACACTTATTCTGAGTCAGACGAGTCTAACATATTGATGACTATTCTCGGCTGAACGAACGACAGTCCATCTTTTTTTCCAATAGTCATTTTCCTCTTTTAAGACATGGTCTTCACATTTACACCAATAATCTTTGTCTATCTGCGAGAGGGCGGCATATGTTAGTTCTTTCATATTGCATAGTTTGAAAGTTTTATTTTCAGCTGCCACCTGTCCTTTAACTTTTGCCCAAACGAGTTCAATTGGGTTTAAATGTGAATGATAAGGAGGCAGTCTCAAATACATATGACCATTCTGTTTAATCAACTTGTCCATATGGAATATCTTGGTCTTTTGTGATTTCTTAACAAGGGACAGTAATTCAGGTTTCAGAAACCCTTCGTTAAATGGAATGTCTTCTTTTATAAGCCAAATCTTTATAGCATCTTTTGTACTCGACGATGTCGGGATTTTGTCTTCTTCTGCCACAGCGATGCGGTATGATGCGTTGTCCATTATCAAACAGGATGGTCTGTCTAGGGACGAAAGAAGAGTATTTTCAATCCACTCTCTAAATATGTTACCGTTCATCTCGGTATGATAGTCCCAGTTGTCCGTATATTATTTTGGAAGTGAAAATAAACTCAGCATTTTTCACTAGCCCATTATGTCTGCTGCCTGCTTGTGCCATTATCAGACGTTGTCCTTTTCCACTGGGTACACATCTTTTAATCGTTCTATCTGATAACTGCCATTCCTTTTCACTTGTGTGGTGTGCATTGATCCAAGTTTCATTCACATACATAATATCATAATCTTGATTACGCATTTCCCGTACTTCACGTAAATATTTACTTCTCATAGATACTAAGTGCGGCTTCTCGCAGATGACGTTTCTTCGACTAGAGTACTTCCTAAACGTAAAGCCAATGCTTCTAACAGTTCTCCATAATGTTGATTTCGACACATCAATGTCATTGTGTGTTCTCAGCCGAATTTTCAGTTTTCTTAGTGACACAGTTTCTTTGGAATTGAACATTCTACAAATCTCTCTTCTAATCACATCCCTGTCAAAACTATCTACTACTTCCTTTCTTCCTTGCGTCCTGGTATTGATTGAACTGAAAATTCCATTAGCTTTGAGTAATTGATGAAATGAGCGTTTACTTAAACCCAAAGCGTGAATAGTTCTCTTTTCAGGATTTGAGAGACTCCGATGCAGTTTATCACGCTTAGCTTCTCTGCATAAATATTTATACATCTTCATTGCCATTGTATGCAGTGTAAGAAACTTGACTTTCATACCCATTGTATTACAGACCTAGAATACTGCAAGATATGACTATGCACTGAAATACACAATCATTAGAACGGTAACTGAACGCACCGGAAGGATCAATGTAATGTTCAAAACAGTGCGATAGTGAGCTGAAACACGGGAAAATCACGTAAACTTGCGTTCAAGATGTTAAATCGAAATAGCGCACAAATATGAAGGGGTAAGCCCTCTCAATACACGGTTGGACTAGGAGGTGGTCGATTTTGTATACTTTAAATAAAGAAAATTTAAAACCATAAGCTTGTTAACGAGGAAAAAAATGTTCCCCTCGGGACATAGCGGTCATTAGGTCATATGCAAAGTTGCAACAATTACGATCAAGTGGTTGCAGAGATATTGAATATTAAACAGCGGCAAACATTGTGAAACGCACTATAGCAGAAATTTAGATGCATGTGTGTTTTTGGTTTATTCATTTTGTGTGTGTTTACCGCTTGTGTCTGCAGATAGTGTAATCTTCCTTAGCTCCAGCTGATGTATGACTTTGTTGATGATGATTGGTCGTAGGACCTCTAAAACTGTAATGAGTTATTCGATTATTGGATTCTTCCATTGTCCTGTTTTATTTGATGTGTTAGTGATGATCTGTCTCTCTTGCTTTACGCTTTCGTTTCGTTGTTGGAGGACTGAGTGCTTTCTTTTCGTACTTTATAAAGTCTTTCTGTGTTTGTTTATAAGTAACATGACTTTATATAATTGTGTTTTTTTTTAATAAGTATAATGACTTTATATACAAGTAAGTGTTTTCTTTTCGTTTATAAGTAATAAGACTTTATATAAGTGTTTCTTTTTTTTTTGTTTATGTAACATAACATAAGTGTTTTTTGTTTGTTTATAAGTAACATGACTCTCTCTCTCTCTCTCTCCCTCTCTCTCTCCCTCTCTCTCTCTCTCTCTCTATATGTATATATATATATCATCATCTCAGCCCGTAACCCGTCATGGGTCGTAGGGGTGCCATGGTGGAAGCATCAGCAGACAGGGTCCTCCACTGCTCTCTATCCTCAGCAATGCGTACAAGTGTAGAAAACCGTGTCCTGCCCATTCTTTGATGTTATCAGCCCAGGATTTTCTCTGCCTTCCTCTTCTCCGTTTACCTTCGACTGTTCCCTGAAGGATCGTTTTCGAAAGGGAGTCATGACGAGTTATATGCCCAAACCAGGCAAGCTTTCGACGTTTCACTGTTGACAAAAGTGGTTCTTGGTGGCCTGCATAGGTGTTTATCTTCTCTCTAACATAGACATTTGTTTTGTGCTCTTTATAGCAAATGCGCAAAATTCTTCTATAACATTTATGCTCGAAAGCCTGAATCCTTCGCTCCGTATCTGCAGTGAGTGTCCAGCTCTCACACCAATACAAGAGAATAGATAATACAAGTGATTTGTATAATTTGATCTTCACAGTAAAACTGATGTTACTTTTCCAGATCACATTCAACCTTGTCATGGCAGCTGAGGCCATCTCAAGTCTTGT
>JAMPIV010022999.1:0-110000 GCA_024509875.1 Oreohelix idahoensis | reverse complement strand
TTTGACCAATCGCTGCACGAGCTGAAACCCGGTCTCAGGAACCGTAGGCTGCAGGATTGCTAGAGGGAATCTGTGTAAACGTGAATGTGTACTTGTGACATCAGGCCAAAGGATAGGGTATGTCCTTCGGAACAGTGAGCACAGTAAAATATCAGGAATCTTAAATTTTCATTAGATACATGGATTTAAGTTGTAGAAGCATGGACACAGGAGTTATGAGTGATTACATGCAGTAATAACTTAGAGCGAAGGCTGGTTTCCCCGGGTTCAACTGTGATTGCAAACACTATAAGGGAGGCAGATAAAGGTTAGCTTGTTTAAATGGTAGCGCCCAATTGGCCGGTTTAAACAAGACCTGGATGGAAGGAATCGGTTGGGAAACACCGGAAGAATAAATTATCGGAGTTTTGTCAGATCTACAGATCGGGCAGAAAGTGGTTGTTTTACTGAAATTTTGGTAAACATAAACTGACCCAGCCAGCCAATCGAATCGCTTGTCTTCCGTTTGTCCGCTACCTGTAATAAAAAGGGAAACAAATCTGGAATATTTCTCTTGAACCGCCAGAACCAAATTCGTCAGAGGACAGAATCAGATTCTACCCCAGCTCCTTCGCCATTTGCCAGTGAAGCCGACTGCATGGGTTTATGAAAAGCCTGTTGAATCTGAGATTGTGGGTAAGAGAATTAAGTCATAATATGTATAATATTAATTACTAGTGTTTAAGGGAAGTGATTGTGTGTGTAAAATCTCATTGTGTGATTCATAGAAGAAAAGCTGCTGTGTGCTGTATAAATTATGTTCGACATTTAAACTAAGGCCGGACGGAATGAAGGTTGTTAGTTTTAGAAGCTTTTAAAGCCTTTTCTGAGTGCTTGACTAGACAATACTATCAGGAAATAGTAAAAGAGGAAAGATTGTAAATTTAATGTATTGTTTGAGTAGGCCTATACACTCAACACTCGCCGTAAGGCCTATGCAGTTAATGATGTAAATCCTAGACATATTGGGAAAGTGTGTGTGTTGTAATGCTGTGTTATATTATTGCATAAAACTTATTTAGACACTCAACACTCACCATAAGGCCTATGCAGTTTTAGTGAGGTCAATTATGGACATATTAGGGAAGTATGTGTTGTAATGTTGTTATATTATTGCATAAACCTATTTGTCACTGACTGAGTCTACCTTTCCTGTGTGTTGTAATGTTGTTTTATATTATTGCATAAACCTATTTGTCACTGACTGAGTCTACCTTTCCTGTGTTATCATCACTTATTCTGAACTGCCTCACTAATCTACAATCTGGGTAGGAGGATTTTAGAGACAGATGCTATGTAAGACCTATTACATTTCAGATCAGAGGTATCCTGTCACTCATCTTGTTAGCAGAGAAGAACATTGGTGTTGTACCTAGCGGTGGATGATTTGAAACAAGCACCCCGTACCTACATCAGTTGGAAGAGTGGGGACCCTCAGTGTTGGGTTTCTCCATCTTATATTCCTGCTTCCAAATAAAAGGCGGAAGCGAAGAAGTTAAGTCAAATTAGACAAGACTGACTCGCAGAGCATTGGCGTACCACACCCGGTTATAGTAGTAGTGATGAAAACAGTGATGATTAAATTAGTCTGGAAGCAACATAGACTTTAGTCAGTGTGACATTCTCAAAAGCTACATAATATAGAAATACTTTGAAGATAAATTCAAGTGATCTCAGTAACATTGTAGTCAGTGTGACATTTTCAAAAGCTACATAACAAAGAAATACTTTGAAGATAAATTCAAGTACCATCATTAACATTAGTTCTAGAGGATTAGTTGCACTAAGACTTTTCATAACAAGGGAGCCTTAACAACTAGGAAAAGACTTTATTTTTAGTGATTGACTTTTATTTGGTGTAGATACATCTAAACAGATGACTGTACATAAATAAAATTAATAAATTGTAGTGCACTGTTTTTATTACTTTATGTCAGCTTTGAATTACTTTGAATTTAATTAAATCCCCGAGATACTATAACAGCCCATAGGTATAATTCTGAGAGGGGCACCATAGAATTCTGGTACTGAATATTACTATCTCGGCCAGAAATTCTTTACAGCCTGACTTTATACCTATGAACTCTATACACCATTGCTCTTTTCTGAGAATGGGGTATTTCTTTTAAGTCCAGACTCTTCTCTGGCAACTATCCTAGTATCACCTGATACACCTGGTTGTCGTATTCTTCATAAATTAAGAAACCTCTCGCTACATGCTCTAACGACATCCAAAAAGACTGCCACTGTTTTCTCTTTCCTCTTGAACACTAGCTTTACATCGTGTTCTAATCTTACAAGCTGGTCTACTGTACTTCTGTCTGCTCTAAACCCTGACTGGTTTGGGCTACATAATTGATTTTTTCTTTCAGGTAGAATTAACTCTTTTGTTAACAACAGTTTCCAGTATTTTGCCTAGTTGTGATGTTACGACAATAGGTCTATATGAACTTACATCATGAGCTTCCTTATTGTTTTTAGGATGGGTACTATCATAGCTACTTTCCATGCATTTGGTATCTTTCCTAAGCTCCAGATTTTGTTATAAAGGGAAGTTATTATGTTTATAGTTTTTTGGGTACTTTCTTAAGTATTTGATAATTAAGTAAATCATGCCCTGGTGCAGTATTAGATTTCTCGTTTATTGCACGAGTTACTTCTTTCTCTGTTATATCAGCATCTAAATAGTTTGTTTCATCTATCTGGTCTTATAGTTCCTTTAAAAACTGTATCCTAAGTCTTTCTCGTCTCTCATTTTTTTCCTGTCCTAGACTACCTTTTGCACTGAATTTCTAGAAATGTTCAGAAAGGGATTAACTTTCTCGTTATCTGTTTCTGCTTTCTTTGGTAGTTAAATTGTTGGCATTATTGTTTTTTTATTGTTCCCTTTGATTGCCTTAAGTTTTTCCGTACTTCTTTAATTTGAGTGCTAGGTTTAAGTGATTGGAAAAAACTCCTTCCAGTTAGTTTCTTTGGCTTTTAATATTATTCTGTAAGATTCATTCCTAATACGTTTATACTCATATTAGTTTTCTTCTGTTCTGTTATTTCTATATTTTTGTAAGGCCGATTTACTTCTCTCATGAATTTCTGCACAGCTTTTATTCCATCAGGCAACTGGTTCTTTATTCCACTGAGTTTTTCTTTTCTTATTAATGTTATTTATTGGTTTTAGGTACTGTGTCATATTTTTATTTGGTATATATTGTATTGCTATTTTAAGAATTTCATTGGTCAGTGTTTCTGCCCACAAGACAGTATCATCTGATTCCATGTTTCTATATTCCATCACCTCCAGCTCTGATTGGAAGGTTTCCCAGTTTTTTGTTTTTTTATAGTTGAAAGTCGGTTTCTCTGGTCCTGGGTTTGGAATGAAGTTTTCATGCATGGTTATTATGTCACCGTGAGGTTTGGTAGGATAATAATTTGGTTTTCTTGAAACAGGGGTGCAAAAAATATGGTTTGGGAAATCTGAATAACCTGAGTAAAGGGCTGTTTGTTCTAGAGATGGGAGAAAAAATGTGGTACAGTGATACTTAGAGGGAAAGGGAGAGAACCCTTTAAATCAAAGCTATTGAAAATAAGGCTAGCGTACACTTACATTGTTTCTACGAGTACACAGTTAGGGTTTGAGAAATTTACATATCAGGACGATTTTAGTAGGCATTAAGAAGGGAAAGTAACAATTTAGTCAAAACTTCAAAGGGAGACCACAATTAACTTACGCTCCTTACAGGTTTTGTGAGTTAGGGACATTAACGAACGAACGAGAAAAAATGAGTAAACAGTTAATTGAGAACAGCTCATTAAGCGGCATAGGGTGAGCTTGGCGGACCAATCAGATGACTCAAAAACAAGATCGGATGATGAGACAATGAATTGAAGGACAAAAGAAATTAGTCCTGGCTGAAACTTTGAAGTGGCAAGACGATATTGCCGGACTTGTTGAGATTCTTGGATTGTGTTGTGCTGTTTTCAAGGACTTGTTGTGTTAGTTAAGCGTTAGCTTAGCTAACATCTGTGACTTTGTTTTTGTGTACCATATTTGGTTTAAAGCCAAGAAGGTAATAATAATAATGGCTGCACCAGTAGTCCTAACTTTTGTACTGAACATGAAAGAAGATTTGGAAGGAGGTGAACTGCATAAGACAGGAACATTAGTAATTTCAATCGCAGGGCGACAGGCTAACAGGGCCTACTACTCGCTTATCGCCAGCATTCTGGCCGGACTAGCTGGGCTTGGTGTGAGTGGCGTTGCCACTTTATATACATTTGCAGGGCCGTTTAAGCGTTTCGCGACGCTGACAACAGCAGCACATATGAAACACTACTCTGGCCTGCATGGCCGAAAATTTGAGTGGAGCGACCCACAGATGACCGTATATGTTGAACACTTAGATAAAGAGAAATCTAAGGGAGTTTTGAATTGGATGCCCCCAACGGTGAAAGCAGAGGTGGCCAGGCGTTTAGCAGCGGCAGTGACAGGAGACAAGGAAGCGGAGGTCTCAAGAATAAAAACGGCCCACGATAAGTGGAATATTATGTACAAGCGCTCGGACCACCAGATACCACATTTTGTGAACCTGAAAATGGAGGGACCCACAGAAAGGTTTCAACGGGTGTGGGTGTCCCTACCGGGGAGGAAAATCGCATGCGCCATCTGTGGGCAAGAACCCCATTGGGTTAGCCAATGCCACAGGAAGCGGGCACCCGCCCTTCAGGCCAAGCAAGTGAGGAAAGAAAAAATGGCTGCCGATACCACACCGGCCAAACAAAGTTTGTTAAGTCAGCCGATCGAGTCCCCCGCTCCAGAGAGCCCACGGAAAAAGGTAGATTCAGAAGGGTACGAAACTGTGAGCTATAAAAAAGATAACAAACGCACCCCGAAGTGGAAGCACCTAGTCCTCCAGACAACAGGGCCGGTCAAATCAAAAGAAATAAGGCGCAGCGGAAGCACATCGCCATCCAAGCGCTCGCCTTGCAAACCACAGGATCTGCCACTATCTCCAAAGGTAACCGCTTCTAAGTCCTCCCTGAGTCACGAGTCGATGCCCATTGTTGACAGGCCGAGCTGATTGAGATCCATCCCGATGGTCCTAGCCAGTCCTTAGAGGTGTCGTAAGAGAGACTGTATCCCTCTTGGGCGACCGCGACTGAAGATGAAGCCATGAACGAGATGATAACCCAAGCCAGTCTCTTCATAGATGGTAGGGAATTTTCAGATGTCAGCGATGTCGGCGAATGAGCCAAACGCTACAAGTCCTTCCTCTTCCTTGCAATGGGGGCCAGTGCGAGCCAATAGTTCCTAGGGTTGTCAGTTCCAGTGATCCGATAACGACCGGTGTATGTGTGGGCACGCCCGGACTGCACCCAAATGTTATCCACTCTTGTGAGCCTGCCAGGAAGACGGTCAGCACACTACGAGTGCGGGAGAAGACGCCTCACCTCCAGATTGGCCAAGAAACAAGACTCGCCAATTGCTTTGTAATAATAATAGTAAATTGTACAAACACCGATAGCTTAGGAAGTGTTTATTATAATTTAAGAGTTTGTGTTTTTTATGTTAATAAGTTTGTTTTAGTTTAAGCACAACACACATGTACACAAACACTCTGAAGCAGTCAACTCTCCCCTCTACTGGGGTGGGAGTGCTAGGCAGCGCGGTTTCATCTGCACTTAGCCAAAATTATCAGTGCAGAACGGATAGCCAGCCCTTAGTCACTATTCTTTCAAGCAGTCAGGAAATTAGGTCAAGCGGTCAGCCCTTAAGCACCGCCTTGTCCAGCAATGTAAACATGAACGTGTTGAGTGGCCTAGTTATGACAAACGGTCAGCCCACAGTCACCGCTCTGTCGTGTAAGCTATGTGCAACTAGTGACCAGCCTACAACTTTGCCTGGTACAACCATTACAATACAAAATAAATCATCAGCTAGCAAGTTGAGTAATTCACCTGTGACAGGTAGCTAGCCCCAGATTACTACTTTGCCTTGTAATTCAGGTAGGACAAGCGGTCTGCACTCAGTCCCCGCTTCGTCAAATAGTTTAGATATGGCAAGTGACCACCCTTCCCATTTGCCAGGTAGACAGTTTACAACGAGTGGCCAACCTCTGTTTACCACTTCGTCATGCAGTCTAGTGATAATATCTCTCAATATCAATGGTTTGAGAAATAAACTAGACCATGTAATTAAACTGATTAAAAAAAGATAAACCGGATTTCCTGTTTTTGCAACAGACCGGTGTTACTACTGACTTACATGCCAGTCAAATAGTAACTAAGTTAGGACTCAAACATGGTTGGTTCGCCCGGGGCACCTGCCATAGTGGTGCTGCCATCCTTCAAATTAATGAAGATTGGGAAACAGTACACTATCGAACTGACAGTTGTTGCAGAACTGTCATAATTCAAATACAAAACAAAAACAACAAACAAGACATACACACACTTATCATCATAACGAAAATTGACCGACCTAGTTTTTATGAAGGATTACACGACATCCTAACAGAACATTACAAAGGGACTATGAAAATTGTAGGGAGGGGGGGAACTTTAATTGTGTCCTGTCTGACCTAGACTGGTCTAGAGGCTTCACGAGCGCACAGGCACGAGAAAAGTCTTCACTTGTATGACAGGTTCAGGCAATGTTAGACGAACACGACCTTTCAGACGCATACATGAAAAAAGAGCCCAACAAACACACTTTTGCATACTCATCATCATCTCAGCCCGTAACCCGTCATGGGTCGTAGGGGTGCCATGGTGGAAGCATCAGCACACAGGGTCCTCCACTGCTCTCTATTCTCAGCAATGCGTACAAGTGTGGAAAAACCGTGTCCTGCCCATTCTTTGATGTTATCAGCCCAGGATTTTCTCTGCCTTCCTCTTCTCCGCTTACCTTCGACTGTTCCCTAAAGGATCGTTTTCGAAAGGGAGTCATGACGAGTTACATGCCCAAACCAGGCGTGGTAGGCCGCGCTTTTGTGTTGTGCATTTCATGTCGTCGTTTTGGAGGCTGCATCAGTGGTAACAGCCCTTATTAAGGCTGTATGAGTTTGTAGTGTGTTTGGCTTTTTCTGGATTATGTTGCTAAGTATTTTAAAGATGAAAACATCAAGTTTGCCTATCATGTGAGTTCGCTGTTTGTGTTGATACAAGCAGCCAATATGGCGGTTTTGTGATGTGTCGATCGGACAGTGTTTCAAAACATTACAGACTTATTGAGGGCTATTGTTACTGCTCCAGGTACATTTTTGTATGTACCTGCAAGGATACCTCGAAAGGAGATGGGCACCGCCAAGCAAACCTCTTGCCCACTGAAATGCTATGATGGAAAGTCAACTCAGTAATAATTTGCCGGATCGGCCGATGCCCGGATTAACAACGACCGCGCTCTCATTTTACATACTATGACAAGACAAACCCATATCTCAGACTGGCCTCAAGACTAGACATAATTTATACCACTAGTAACTACAATATACATAAAGCATACCACATAAAAAACACTCTTAAATTTACAGACCACCATGCAGTCTACATATCTTTAAGCATGGGACACATGCACAAACAAGTAAAGAGATTCCCGCACTGGAAATTCAACAACAACCTACTTAAAAGCACTTATTACACAGAGCAAATAACACAACTTATACAAGGCTATGCACAGGACATTCCCAATAATAACATCGCACAATATTGGGATATGTTAAAAAACACTATAAGAGATAGGAGGCAGATTTTGGCCACATTCATACATAGGAAATTTAAAAAAGAAGAGGGGATTTTAGACGCAATTAGTTTAGCCAAAAGTTTAGACAAAACGAACCCTCACATCCATACCTTAGAAGAACAGTTAGATGAATATAGGCAGTATACCTACCAGAGGCCCTTAATACCTTCCAAAAAGATAAAGCTCCCGGGCCAGATGGGTTAACTGCGGAATTTTACAGGGCTTTCTTCCCCTGTTTAGGCCCCATCCTAATTAAAACATTTGAAGAAGCATTTCAAAAAGGGGAACTCCCGGATAGCTTAAATCAGTCTTATATTACTTTAATCCCCAAGGACAGTAATGACAAAAAGTCAATTAAGAACTTTAGACCCATCTCCCTTTTAAATAGTGATTACAAAATTCTAGCGAAAGCGTTTACTCTGAAGCTTAAATCACACATGCATACTATGATACATGAAGACCAACAATGTAGTGTACACGGCAGAAACATTAGTAGACACACACACTTCATTAGAGATTTAATCACATACACGCATGATAGGCAGTGCCAGAGCGCCATATTATCTTTAGACCAGGAAAAGGCATTTGATAGAGTATCACATGCCTTTCTACATAAAAGTCTTAAAGCAAATAACATAGGAGAATATTTTAGAACATGGATAAAAATTTTATATAACAAACCTGAAAATAGAATATTGGTTAACCACAGTTTAACCAAATCATTCAAATTAACGAGAAGTGTCAGGCAGGGTTGTCCTTTATCGCCCTTGCTATATGTAATAACATTAGAACCAGTTTTGGAAAGAATAAGACAAGATACAAATATCACAGGAACTTTCGTTCCCGGTACAGGGGAAAGGAAATTGTTGGCCTACGCTGATGATACGATATTCTTTCCAACAACAAACGATTCTATAAAAAATATATTAGAGGTTTTTACAGAGTTTGGATACGCTAGCGAACCCAAATTAAATATTCAAAAATCTAGTATAATGGGAATAGGTAGATGGGGCAATAGATCAGATTTCCCATTCCAATTAATGCAAGTAAACAAAATCAAAATTTATGGGATACATTTTTCTTTCAATCCGCAAGACCCCAATACAGAAACATGGACAAAATTGTTAGGGAAAATTCAAAGTATGCTGGAAATTTACAAATACAAAACAGCCACTATTTTCGGAAGAAGCGTTATAGTTAATTGTTTTATTAGGCCAAAAATAATTTACATAGCAAACATACAGATTATACCTAAAAAGATTATAACAGCAATAAATAAACTAATTAGTGCCTTCATTTTTAGGAACACTTGGTACAATATTAAACACGCAACTCTAATACAACCTAACAATAAAGAGGGGATAGCCTTACAAGATATCAAAACTAAAATTAAAGCTTTAAGAATTAAATACATAGGGGAAGTTATAAAAAGCCCGGGTCTATACCCACTGGCACATTACTATAATGGGTTAAGACTATCAAACTTTTGTAAACTAAATAATAATCAACCCCATTTTTTTGGTACACTACCACCCTTTCATACAATATGTCTACACAATTTAGAAGGGAATAAACATTTAATACAACAAGACACTAAACTTATATACAAACTTCTAGTCGCAGCACAAGAAACACCTCTGAGCACACGAAGAGGGTACAACC
The DNA here is from genome assembly GCA_024509875.1 of Oreohelix idahoensis. Taxonomy (NCBI): domain Eukaryota; kingdom Metazoa; phylum Mollusca; class Gastropoda; order Stylommatophora; family Oreohelicidae; genus Oreohelix; species Oreohelix idahoensis. Next base: position 100,564 of record JAMPIV010022999.1, on the reverse strand, counting down.
TTTTCGTAACTGACTACACACAGAGTTTCACAAACATTCACGCAATAGACGTTAAGCCACAAGCCAAAGATGTTACATATAGATTACTGCACAGTTTAACACCTACTGTGAATAGACAATCAGCAAAAAAAGCAGGCAAAGCGCCACCAAAATGTAAACTGTGCAGTGACAACATTATAGAGACAGAAGACCACTTGTTTTACACATGTAGGACAGTGACCCCCACTTTGAATAAATTAAGGAAACTAAGAGCCTCCAACACGCAACAAACGCTAAATTTATACAGAGCAGTCACGCTTAACACGTTACCAACAAATGACGAGACGAACAGAATTCAAGCTATTGACTTTACTAGCTGACTTTAGATATCTTGTATGGACATGTAGAAATAGGGCTGTATACGACGGCAGACATTACGACAGTACAATATTTACACAAATATATGAACACATGACACAAGACATAACAGAACAGATTTAAAACTTTTTTGTTGTTCAAATAAATATTTAAAAACCTTTATCGACCCTTCGGTCGTCATACAAAGCAAGTAGCTTTGTTTGTGAATACTTCCTTTGTGACTATGAATATTATGCAATGTAAATACTCTTTAACATATATGTCCTCATTAATCATCTCATGGTAGGGTGTCATCATCATTTGTAGTCAAGTCGATGTACCATTAATCATTTAGCAATCTCATGCACTCATCAACATTTGTTATCACCTGTATCTTTATTTTTGTAATCTTGTTTTTGTCATACTTTAACTTAATGATACTGGTTTGTCGTAATTTTAATTTGTACCGGGTTTTTATTGTTTATTTTAGATTTGTATAAAATTTTGCATCCTGTTCCTTTCTTAGACTTGTATTATTTAGGGGTTATCCTATTTAAAGTAACTTTTCTTAAAAAAATAGTGTTTTTTTGTTCGGAAATTAATTTATCTTATAAAATGTAATATTTGTATTGGGTTTATTAACTGTAAATTTGAGCAACATTTTTGCATTGTGTTTCTTGTCTAGATTTGTAATATTTAGGGTTATTCTTCTTATTGATTTGTTGTTTGAAATGATTAGTATATCTTATATTCTGTAATATTTTGGCTTATATTGGGTCTATTTAACTTTAAATTTATCGTTTATAATGATTTTAAATGTTTTAACTGTTGTAAATACTATCGATGTTGTATAAATCATGACCCAATATAGGTTTTTTTTATAAAAAAAAAGAAAAAGAAATTTGCCGGGCTCTCAAGAAACGAACCTGTGGGTGACAGTTGTTCGTGATGAACCAAGTAGATAGCTTTAGCTTAACTTAGCGGTAGCAATTCGAGGATAATAGACTGAACTGTGTTTTAAGTCTAGGGCTAGAGTAGAGGTGATAGTAGGGACGTGATAAGTATTTTGGAATTCTTTGACTCTGGTAAGATTGACTTTTATATTCTTATGCCTAACCAAAATGAAAAGAAGAACCTAATGAAATTTTAGTCAACATGGTGTCAGAAGACAATGCTGCTTACATTTAAGGGAGCTGTCAACAAGAAAGAACATTGAAGACGAACGTTTTATTGTCTGAATGATATGAATAGAGAGAGGTTTTTTTCAGACATACTGTTAATATATTACTTGAGGGTAATGCTGCTTACATTTAAGGGAACTGACAACAAGAGAGAACATTACAGTAGATGCTTGGCTAAGACAAAATGGTTAACTTTGGTCGAGTAAGCAGACAGGGAATGCAATTATGTTTGGCATCTATAACAAGAGATGCATTGCCATCGCCAAGTGTAAATAAACAAGGGATTTGAATTACATCGACTCCTATTGATGGAGATCATGCGCTCTCTCATGTCAGCGTAATTATCGAGGCTGCCACAGGAGTATTTGACATTGGTTGATATTTATTTACAGGTATAAATATTGATATAAGAATGATGTACTTGAGGGAGTCAAAGTTGACTCAGTTGAGATAGAAGAGAAATAAGCATCCGAGGATTTTGAGAGACTATTGTAAACAATCCTGAGAGAAATAGATCAGGAGGAGAAAGAATTTAAGCAAACCATGCACATAAACCAGTAGGAAAGCCTATAAGAGATGCAATATAAATACTCTGAATAGTTGATGAAGCAGTAGAAAAATCCCAACAACTTTTGGAGGGGAGAAATTTTGTATGATGAATTATTGATGGAAGTTCATGGATCTTAACTTATGTAAATAAAACAGTTTTATGTTGAATTACCTCACTTCAGTTGCCTTGATATGTGGAAGGTTGAAGAGTAGAAGTATGAGTAAGGGGTAAGCACAAATACTCAAGGAAGTGAAACCACTATTACGAATCAGTCGCTAAATAACAACGAGGAGGGAAGAACGAAGCCTGGTAAGAAGGAAGACGAACCACATCTCATCCAAGAACATCCACCTCTGGCGGAAAGGGCCAGTAAGAGAGATAGTCTCACTTGGAAGATAAGCAGAAGAACTAGACAGACAAGTTGAATAGGTATAAACTAGGCCTGCCTCAGTCACCTAGTAGAAAGCTATTAATAGAAGACCAGGGCACTGTGACATAATTGTCAATTTGGTGCCGTAACCAGTTCTCATCGTCAACGGTCACATAATTGTCAATTTGGCGCCGTGACCACTCCTCCTATAGCGACAAAATGGCGACACCATTTCACGATGAAACATATTAACAACGTCAACAGCAGCCTATATACGCCACTACCAACAGAACAAGAAGACACAGAGAAGCATAAATATTTGAGTTGCAGAGACATTGAAACATGGAGAGTTGTTCAAGAACCATACAGAACAGAAAGAAGAGAATAGCATTGAGAGACTTCGCTTCAGAGTTAAAGCGTTGCAGAAATTATGCAGTCGATTTCCCTTGCATAAGAATAATAGACGGATTGGTTGCAAAAGTTTATAAGATAGAAATAAAGGACATTGCTGAAATTAAGCTACAACCATTGAAAGTGAAAGAAGGAAGATCAAAATTAAATTTGAAAAAAACGAACTGAACCTACAGTTGCTAAAATGGAACTTCAAACAAAGAATGTCGCAGTGCAAACAGATGACAGGTGTAAGAAGAGTTTAATCCCAGTTAGGGTAAAGTCAAGACAAGTTACAGATGATTTACCTGATTCGTACAATGTTGAAATGGTCGATAAGATAGAAAAGCTGACATCTGAAGAAAGAGATATGAAGATTGACAGTGCAATCATGAAACCAGGTACATTCTTATCGATGCTATGGAGTCAAGCACAGATGAAGAAAGATAAACGGTGCAGAAAATTCCATCAAACAACTGCTAATATTTCAGAGATAGAGACTGCTGATGAGATGCTGAACAGTCTAGTGTCAAAAGGAATAGGTGTTCTAGAAGACATAAAGACATTACTTATGACCCAGATGGGAAAGTCAAGTCAAAGTAACAAGAATATTATTGATAACGCACAACAAAGTAACATTCAAGATCAAGTGCAAGATGAGAAACAAGAAGCTGTCACATGCAAAAATCCAGAAAGAACTGATTTGAATGGGCAAAGTCATATATCTGCTCCAGAGTTAAGCGACGTTCCCTTACATAGTAAATATTCAAGAAATAACAGCCTTAATCAACAGAAGAATCAAGAACAGTTGAAGCAAGTTACAGCATCAGCACAGATAGATTCAGCAACACAAACAGATAATAAAGTTGCAGTTTCAGCAACACAAACAGAGAATAAAGCTGCAGTTTCAGCAAAACAAACAGAGTTGATAGAGAGATTGAGATACAGAGACAACCGCCTACACGAGAGAGATAGTACTACGTCACTATCTGCACATGATCAATAATCAGAAACATATGATCGGGTAACTTCAGACCCCTAAAGAGTATAAAGCGAACAAGAGGAGATGGGCACACATAGGACAGAGGAAGACAGAATACAAGCAGGGCAGCATACAGAAAGTGAACAGAACAGTGAGATTCTAGAGGATACGACAGCAATAAGAAGTGAATGGAACAGTGCTGATAATGAAATAGATGCACCATACAAACACACGAGAGCGGCAGAACAAAAGAGCCTAGCACGGGAGCAACAGCTATTGAAACAAAATGATCAACAAATAGAGAAAAAACAACAAAGTGGTACAAGCCAAAATCAAAACATCGAGGACACATCAGATAAAGATTCAGATACACAAGAAGAGATGGAGCAAGAGTATATAGGAAGAAAGAAGAGACAGAGGTCGTCATCTTCCGACGATTCGGCGGTTAATAGAGAGCGGCTAGCAAAGATGTTACGTGTAGAAGAGGTCAGACGGAGGAGGAAGAATAAGATGAGAAATGGTGGTGCAGCAAAGAGTAACGAAGAGATGAAGGCACGTGTTCAAAATATTGACAGGAAGTTTGAAGAATTGAAAAAGAAGATGAGTAGTTATAGAGAAATAAAAGAGAAGGAACAAGATAGAAGGACCAAGGAAACGAGTCAACGAAGAATAGACAGTGTAGACCATGGAAGGTCAGGGAAGAACAAAGATGAAGAAAGAAATAATGATATAACAAAAGTAGAAGAAATAACTGCACTTTGCGCAAATTTAGAGAGAAAATTTGAAGAGTTAGAAAAGAAGATCCAGTCCACTGTCACACATGAAGCGAATACAAGTACAGATCGAGAGGATTTCCGATCCAAGAGCAGAGAAGCTTATAGAAACAGTAATAGAAGTACAGAAACTACTAAGGACCGAAGGAGATACCGATCTAGTAGTAGAGAGGAAGAGACAAATAGGAGCAGTAATAGGAGAGTTACTAAGAGTATAAGAAGATGTCGAGGTAGCGACATAGAACCTGAGAGGAACTCAGGGAGTGCGAGTAGGGAAGAAGTGGAAGATAGAGACAAACCGAAGCACACGGTTGATGAAGAAGTAACAAGTAGGGAGGCTGAAAGAAGTTCAGGAGATACAAGAGGTAGAGATGTAAAGAGGGAGCAAAGTGTTTATGAAGTCAGAACAGTAGAGGAGACTCAAGATATGGATAAATTGATAGCGTTAGAGGCGCTTAAAAGTAAGGAAACAATAGAGGCGCTTAAAAGCAGAGAGACGAAAGAGTTAGAAACGCTTAAGGCCAAAGAGGCCGTGATGATGAAGATGTTTGAACTAATGAGTAAGTGAGATAGAGAGGAAGCAGGAGGCTATGTGAGATGAAGCATAGCATACATAATACGAACAATATGGCGGCGGCAGCTGAGTCTTGAGAAGACTTAGTATAATTGGTCTGTACCGCACATAGGAGACAACTGAGTATACCTGACCAATAGGGTACTGCAGTAGAGGAGATGAGTGAAGGAGATGTAAAAAGTAGATTCGAGGCCATGATAGTATGGCGGAAATTATGTGAAAAGTCGTAGTGACGACGGCAGAAATACTAGAGACTTAAATTTGTTTTTGACGAAGCAGCAGAGGAAGACAGTAATTGCTGGCGTTAGCCAATGCAGGGTAATTTCTTACCTGAATTTTTTATAGGTGCTGGATGTGGAGAGTTAATTCTGGGTTTGTGTATTTCCGATGCGAGATTGATTTACCTGCGGACTGGATTGTCGAATCTGTAAAGTTATTATCTGTATAAATGCTGCCCGTTGATTCGCGCAACGAAAGTTCCAGTATACACTTCCTTTACAGTTCCTCTACACACATATTTTACTGAGAGTACGCCCGCTTTCATTCTGAATTTTCTCATCAGCCCTTCTTTTTTCTCTCTCATCTTCTTTCCCCTACCTCTATTTTTGCGCCAATGTTTCTTCGTGTTATGTATCGAAGGTATCGACGAAAGAGCACGGTCTCCGTAGCTCCCCCATTGATTCTGATATGTAAGATAATTCATGGTATAATTACAATAAATGGTGAAATGCCCGATCACCTTGGTAGAGTCACCATACCACATGTGACGGTTGTGGGTTATGGCACCAATTAGTAGAATGTGACGGGACTGATGCTCCTGGTTCCAGGGCTAATTAGTGTATTGTCACGGAACTGGTTCAATCTTAAGAGCTTCTTCGTTTATAACTTCTTTCTTTTATCTTCTCCGTTTATCTTCCAAGTTCAAGTTAACATCATTACTTAATAACTCCGCCAGAGGTGGTAATTCCTGGATGATATTACTATCTTTTTCTTGTATAACTCAGGTTCGTTCAATTCCTTCTTTGATGTTATAGTGACCTCATATATATTGGTAGTGTAAACAATCATGGCGTACTTTCAGCAACATTTAAGGATGAAATCAAATTCATGCTTATCCTTTAAAACTTGTAATAACATAATACTGCAACAAGCATGATGAGTCATTCAAATAATAGAGCTAGCATATAGTCATAAATTGGATCCTTGAACATCACGGGTACTTCATATGTGAGCTCTATGTCTTGTAAACTTTCATATTCCTCTTTATCATATTATCTCCTGTAGACATTCTTAGTCTTCCCAAATCTGCTACTATATACTCGTGGTACCTATGCTCCTCAATAGTATTCCATATCTTTTATATACTTTTAGATTTTTCTTTGCGAACTGGTCAGACCTGCCTCTATAACCGTTCCTAGAAACAAAATCAATCGTATGCATAATATATATGTTCTCTTTCAAATACTTAGATGAGAGCATATTTGCGGTTTTCATACAGAAATCGATTCTCACTGTTTTTTAAAAGTCGTATCAATTTCTTAATAGATCAAACTTTACTGAAAGTCCTTGTAGATCAACCTTTACTCAAAGTTGCTCCTCAATAATATAGTTTCCTTCAAATATTCATAGCCTTCCGTTTCTTGATATATAGTCATAAAGTTCTCATAGCGAACTGGCAAATCGTGCATCTACAAAACATTCCTAGAAACAAGAATCTATTTTGTAGATAATGTATTCACAATACAATACTTACAAGATAGCATAATCGCTGATCTCTCTTCCATTCCACAACTTTGTTTCTCACTAACACTACTACTTTTGGAATATTTTAGTTGAATTATTTACTCTTCCATTCCACAACTTTGTTTCTCATTAACACTACTACTTTTGGAATATTTTAGTTGAATTATTTACTCTTCTACTCCACAACTTTGTTTCTCACTGACACTACTACTTTTGGAATATTTTAGTTGAATTATTTACTCTTCCATTCCACAACTTTGTTTCTCACTAACACTACTACTTTTGGAATATTTTAGTTGAATTATTTACTCTTCCAATCCACAACTTTGTTTCTCACCAACACTACTACTTTTTGAATATTTCAGTTGAATTATTTACTCTTCCATTCCACACCTTGGTTTCTCACTAACACTATTACTTTTGGAATATTTTAATTGAATTATTTACTCTTCCATTCCACAACTTTGTTTCTCACTAACACTACTACTTTTGGAATATTTTAGTTGAATTATTTACTCTTCCATTCCACAACTTTGTTTCTCACTAACACTACTACTTTTGGAATATTTTAGTTGAATTATTTACTCTTCCAATCCACAACTTTGTTTCTCACTAACACTACTACTTTTGGAATATTTTAGTTGAATTATTTACAGTGTCCCCCAAACGTCTGGATTTATTGACAATTTGGCTGCTTCTTGTCTATGTGAGGATCCCTGGCTTGTGTACATGAGAACAATCTTTGTGCGTTAATCTGCTGCAAATGTCGAATCCATATTTGCACAGACAACAATTATTACATAAGTTAGAAAGGCGAATAAATTTAGATAAGCCAAATTGCCTATATTTCCAGACGTTTGGCCCATCCTATATTTCCAGACGTTTGACCCATCCTATATTTCCAGACGTTTGGCCCATCCTATATTTCCAGACGTTTGGCCCATCCTATAGTTATTGACTAAATATTATGTGTAACCATGTGAGACGCTTCTCGTATCCCCATGTGGTAGACACACCATAGGCTGGGAGCCCCTGCTCTACAGGACTTCAAATCTCATCATTCCTGTACGTTAGTTTATGCTATTAATTTTTACGTCTATTTATTAAATTAACTGTGGCTTTGTGGCGTGGAGTTTGCAGAGCTAGGTAGACCATTCCTCCAGTTCCAGAGAAACAAATAATCTGCTTGTATGCAGCCCTATCACCGTAATGAATATGGGCTACTTTCTAAATCATGTAAGTCGAGAATCAACTTATAAAAGTCAGAACAACACTGTATCTTAGATGCAATGAATTTAGTGGCTGACGGGTTAAACATCTCTTGGTGTTTGGAGGACCATCAGTAAATTACGAAAGTCACAAAATAATGTTGTCGTACATCCGAAAAAAAAAAAAAAACTTCATTACGAATGTGTTTTTCTGTAACCGCTGTTTCTCTTCCTTTGTCACATTTTTTTTGTCTTTGCTTATTTACAATAGCACTGGTCGTTCAAAGCCGAGTGGAACAGTCCCAGTTACTGGGGTTTGGTCACGTCTGTAGTATGGGAGAAGAACGGCTGCCACGACACATATGAGAAGACAATAGCCAGGGATCCAGATCTCCATGACGACACATAGTTTGCTGAGAGGACAATATTAGACAATCCCTGAAGGACCGAGGACTGGACTAGAAGCAGTTTACATGATAACATGGCGCTCTCTCTGGCTAACCTCTACACCCTAAGGTGGAAAAGGTTTGTGTCGTTTGGTTTTAATGACCATCTTCACTGCACACGGACAACTCCTTCAGTGCTCCGATCTCCTCCCTTAGATCTCAAGGAGGATATCAGCACAGTGCACAAACTCCAAAGCACAGGCGAGAATCCCAAATGTGTGTATTTTGGAATCATACATTCTATAAATATTTTTTTTTTATCGGATAGGTTTTCCTAATTTTGAAAATTCTGCTAGGGCAAGGGCCGTAAGGCCTACTCTTTACGATTTCCATTTGCCAGGGAATTTTTAACGTGTGCAACTTGCACTTGGAACCTACTATTTGTTCGTCCTTATCCGAGAAGGCTAGGCATCCAATCACACTACCCAGGGGATAATCGGGAGTATGACATGATTAGGACCCAATGGTTCTGAAAAAAATTCCATCATAAATATTCCTTAGACTGGGAACCAAACCTTATACCTTTATAATTAGAGGCGGACGCCGTACTTCTTAACCGCTTCGGCAACCAGGGTAGAAGAGAAAATACTAAGAAAGAAAATGTCTTTAAAACATGGTCGAAGTTCGCTATTTGGCGCCGATGAAACTTTTCGGTGCGCACATCTGCGAGTACAACTGAATTTCTGTTATGCACAATTATCATTGAAAGTGGCAGAGTATATAAGTGTTCACTACTTTAACATGTGGATCAAACTCCAAATTATTTAAAGTATTTTCACTCTAAACATAAGGCACACAATAACATATTAAAAATATAAAAAAATTGTACTAACAAAAATAAGGGAATTTCTTATGCCTTTTATAATGTTGTCTAAAAAATTCATAAAATTAAAAAAAAATAATGAAAATCTGGTATTTATTATGATTTCTGTTAATAACTAAATTGTTTCCCTTCGGAAGTAAATATGATGCTTTCCCCTAACTTAATTGTCTGCTTTTTAAAGTATCACATGGTTAAGTTTTTTTTTTTTTTTCTTTTTGTTTCACTTATTTCTGAGATTCGACATCAGGTCAAAACCTGACCAGAGGTGTGATATCTCGGTTATAAGCGGGGTATATTGTGCGCATATTTATTACATTTTGCTGTACTGTTATTTCTGTCCTTTTTTTTAATTATGTGGGGGAGGGACTTCTATATTAGCCATGAAATTGTCTATTTCTGCGAAGGACCGCTAGCTGCCTGTCTGACCGTCACGTCGTAAGGTTTATTCGAGTGTTTCTGCTTGTTCAATCCATATACTTGTTTAATTATATTTTTTAAGTGTAATGATTTTACCTCTATATCTATTATTGCTAGTGTACCGACGTGTCGTTAAAAGTACTACTAGCTGAAATGAAGATCCGTGTGTGTTTTTCGTTTCCTCTTGTGTCTGTCGATAGTGTGGTCTTCCTTAACTACCGCTGATTTATGACTTTGTCTTTGATTATTTGACGAATGGTGTCTAAAATTGCAATAAGTAATTATTCCTTTGGATTGGTTATTGTTTCACTGTATTGTTTTATTTGATGTGTCAATGATAAACTGCCTGTCTTGTTCTACGATTTTGGTTCGTTCTTGGTGGAATGTCTGCTTTATTTTTCTGCCCGTAGTTATTTAACTGTAATCTATGTAGTCAGTTGTCGGAGTTGGGGTTTGATGTGTGGTTTCTTCTTACCTGAAATCGTGTTTGTTGTCAAACTATTTATTGTTTTAGGTTGTAGCGAAAGGTTTTCCTAATATAATAATAGTGGTAGAGCAGAAGTAGAATCTCTCTTCAGAATCTATGAAGTTCCAGTGCCTGAGAAGTACACTGGTATCACAAGTGAGTTACAGCTGTGAATACTCTGAGCTGGACAATAGAGTTAGGCTTCAGAAGTATAAGTTGCTGCTTTCGCTATAGTAACCCTATGTGATAATATAATTAAATTTGAAAAGGTAACTCAAAATTTAACAGTTAAAAATTTAAGAAGTCAAATGAGTACAATTTCATAATTTATTATGTACATCTATATATTCTATTCTTGGATTTATCTTCCATTAAAATTACAACAAAAGGATTGTCACATTATCTCTTGCCATCTAGTTGTCATCATTAGACAGTCGTTTTAGAAACTGCTCACATTGTTTGTTGGATGGATACACATATAACTCATCTTATGTTATTAGCCACGTCGGCTCGAGGTTCCTGAGACACACTTGAATACGGAAGACTTTCCTTCAGCCCGCCCTATAACTACGGGGGACTAAGGTGCTGACGATTGGTTGACCTCTAGGCTTCAGTTAGCTGGATCAACGATCCTCAAGTCTTTAGTTTCTCGATCAGGAATGATCATAAACATTGATCATAAAACCTGGAACAAAAGGTAATAGGTGGCCATGGTGTTCCAACAATCTCATCATCAACTGCTGTTCATGATGCGACCATGTCTTCAGTGTTTGTATATAAATGAATGAATCATGGTAGTATGTTACAGAAATAGCATGATAAGATAATGTATACTGTGCAGAATTAACAAAATACATGAATAATCACAGGTTATGATACATGGGTACGATATAACCTTTGCCTTCCACTTATGAATGTAAAGTCACTTATGTACTTGCTGGTATGTCGTACGCTTTCAGGCAAGAATTAGCCATGATATATTTGGCTAACCAATTAATGGTTATGCTTCTTGACAATGCCGGTGAAGGTTATCTCTGGTTAGCGTCATTCCCTTTTTTATTATATCTGATACAATCAATCAGAAATAAAATCTGAAATAAAATGATATTAGTAATACATATATCTTTAATAGACCTACATACCCTCTTAGGATTTATAAGCTCACGGTGAGACTGTTTTGGTTGAAGTTAATCTGCCCTGCATGCAGCGTGAAAAAAATAACTTTTCTTGCAGATACTGTCTTCCAGTTTCTCACTCTGGCTTCTGGATTTGGTGTGTGTGATTTCCAATGCGCCGCTCTGTCTTTATATTTCAGTCTCTCGCCCATTCGAGAAAGCACCTCTAAAAATCTTAAAAGATTTTCGTTTAATCTCTCGGTTTGAGGCGATTTGAGGCGATCTGTGCTTTTCCTGTATTTGTTTTTTTCTTCTGTTCACTACACATTTATATCCTTCCTTCCTTCCTAGGTATCATTTCCTTTTCCCCATATGAGGCTTCCATTCTATCCAATATATATTTAAATCCGTTTAGGCATGTAGTTATAATAAATGTTTAAAGATTATTAGCTAACTTTTAGCAGATGTGATGAAGGTGAAAAATATTAATTATCTTTAAAACTATTTATATTTGAATAATATCCTTTTGGACATAATTCCTAGTCTATCTCCATTGTTGAATTATTTTTATTTAATTGTAGTCCAACCAGGCGTTCTCTTGTAGTTAATAATTTAATGTCCAGTAAATGCAAACGTTTAAAGTCCGCCATAAATTCTTCCGTAATATTGTCTAGCTTAACTGTAATTCACATTTCCCGTCTTCAAACTTCAAAGAAAGACCCGCCGAGCCGACCTTGCGCTGTGTGTGTGTGTTGGCGTCGCGCTACACATTTTTTCCACAACAAAGCAAGAGGAACCAAATTTCGCTACATAGGTAATGGTTTCAACAATCCTTTTCATACCATTATGCCATATATTAATAACATCAAAAAACCCTTTGTGACAGCGTTGTAATTCTGCTCCAGTCAGTCCATCTGCAGTTCTATCAGTATTACTAATCTATCCCAGTTAGCCCGTCTATAGCTCTGTCAGCATTACAAATATATCCCAGTCCGCTCATCTGTAGGTCTTTGAACGTTACAAATATGTCCCAGTTAGCTCGTTTGTAGGTCTGTAAAATTACACATTTATCCCAGTTAGATCATCTGTAGTTCTGTAAACATTAGAAATCATTCCCGGTTAGCAGCCACCGAGTCTATTATCAGAGAGGCAAGACAGAATTACAAACCGTGCTGAACTGAAGAACTACGAAAGCTTGATGATGAACCACGCAACAGAGAGAGAAGAAACAACCGAAGACAATCACAAACACTGGTCACGTGCGAAATCTGATTTCTTTATGCCTTGTCACAGTGTTGTAAAAGCGGTTGGGGGGAAGGGGGGGGAAAGGGGGGGGGAAGGGGGGTAGCATTTTGTTGTTGTTGGAAGGACAACAACATAATTATGAAAAAAATAATAAATTAAATAAAAGCTTTTAATTTTATGCATTAATTATTTCCAGTCAACCTACCAAATAATATAAGTATATATAAACAAATAAAACGGTATTGAATCAGTTTTACAAATAAACAGTACACAGGAAACAATGGACGATTCGGGTTTTAACCTTCGTCAGCCACAGTTACAAACAGGCAACAAGTACAAGAAATATAGATTATAGACTACAAATACGTAATATATATATATATATATATATATATATATATATATATATATATTTATATACATATATATATATATATATATATATATATATATATATATATATAAACACAGATGAAGAGCAATAATAAAGCAAAGAAACTACAAAACCAAAAATAATTAATAAATACAAGAAATTCAACAATCAACGAAAATCAAAAGAAGAAAATGGAATAAAAAGTCCTGCTATAAGACTCTCCGCTGAAAGAATCGGTCACACAATGAAAAATTGTCTCAATGGCGTCCCTTAGCGATGAATCAAAGTCTAAATAAACCAAAATATATTTACTTACAAATAATATAAGTTCATCATATACATTATATGCATGTTATAACATTTGAATGTTTTTTATTGTATTTTATCAATATATTAAATAAAAACATTTCCACATGCTACGAGTTATAAAGTAGTAAATACTTATATGGTCTGTCACTCTAAATGCTAGTATAAAGTTACCCTCGCACTGATATCGTAGATTTGCGCACCAAAATGTGTCGTCAGTGCTGAAAAGTGCTCTTCGTCAAATCAGGAACATAATGTATTAAATTTAAAAAAAGATATTCCAGACAAGTATGTTTACGACAAGCGCTCTTATTTATACGCACAGACATAAATATTACAAAGGGGGAGGAACAGTCGTTATAGAAAAATACGACCTTAAACATTAGGATGTATATAATGTTGGTTGATGTATATCTTGTGTATGACTATGTCGCTATTCTTGATACGCTAGTGGAAGATTGGTACACTTGAAATATAACCAAAACCTATCCAGCCTTCGGTGAAGCGAAAGTCCTTCTCAGGCCTGGTAAATAACTCACAATTAAGCTGATAGCTCTTTTCAGAGAGGGATTGTAAGGCTGAACCCAAAGGGTTCTCTGTTTGTATCATACGGCTTTCTAGTGTATCATGTACTTTTGTCTACATTATCTTACCTTTTGTCTATATATGACTGATGACTTATAATGTACGACATGAGCTGTGATGACTTTATGACCCATGTATGTAAACATACATATGAGCACATCATTCACGTACACATAATGAAGACATAGACATACTGTACGACATGTGGAATTTATTGGACAAGCACCATACACTTGGCTTGTCATGTTACAGGTTCAATCCCGGCTGTGGATCCAGTAGTATCTGACTTTGCATTGTTCCTTATGAACCAGGAGCAAACATCTGATTGACTTGGACCACCACTGCTAACTGGCCTCCACGTAGTGCTGGTAAACTGTTAGCCGGATTGCCACATATTGTCAATAAACTTTACTCCTAGCTGGCCTTATTATTGCAGCTTTAATCATTACAGAGCGTAAGGCCCATGTGTGAGTTCCGATTCTAATATATATATATAGTTGTATCCATACCTGATAACCAATGAAAATAATGATCACATGAATTTCGCTGAATTAACTCAGCTGGGGGCTTGAACAGGCTAACATTAATTATTGCATAAATCTCCACAAACATTGACGGTAGATACTAGAGTTAACATTTGCTCAGCTCATGCAGCATCGTTCTCGCTTTCTGAACATCTAGTGATACACCCTTGAGGTAGAAGCATCATTATCCTTCTATCTACTACTCTGCCAAGAGTAATCTAGTGCAAAGGTAGACACCTTTGAAGCCCCACATAAGTTACTCTTGAGTTTTGGTCACTTTTGGACCACTACAGAGCTAATGGGAGGAAATCCGTGACAGTGGGAATAACATGTAATAATATGTACAAAACAATGTATAAATCCATACAAACATCAGAATAGAGACATATTTATACTAACCGTTTTCTTGATTTTTGTATTGCAAATTTGTTTATTATGTTATTAAAATATATACGACGAAGTTATGTTTGACCTATTACTTATTACTTACTTTTGATTGACTTGTCTTCGACTTAAATATGTTAACGTGGGGGGTCGGAGTGGCTAAGAGGTATGGCGGTCACCTCGTATTCTAGAGGTGTCGGGTTCGATTCCTAGTTGAGGGAATACAATTTATGGAAACATTTTTCAGAACCAGTGGTCCTAATGATGGCATAACCCCCCTCGGTCTCCTGGGTAGTGACATCGGATTCCTAGCCTTCTCGGATAAGGGCGAAAAAAAGGTCCCATGTGCAAGTTGCGCACGATAAAAATGCCACCGCAGTTGGAAATCGTAAAGAGTAGGCAATACGGCCGCTACACTGGCAAAATTTAATAATTAGAAACCTACCCACCACAACAATATTTATAGAAGGGGAACGACTAAGTAAGTAAGTGATTCCTTTCTGCTCATATTGGGATTCTCGCCGGTGCAACGGAGCTCGTGCACTGTGCCGATATTCTCCTTGTGTGATCTAAGGGTGGAGATCGGAGCACTGATGGAGTTGACCGTGTGCAATGAAAACATTCCTTAAAAAGCAAACCAAATGTTAAAGTGATAATGGGGGGGGGGGGGGGGGGGGGGGGGTTCAAGAAGAAGATAATGTTATTATTAACGTCCGCTGATGAAGGCAATCAGCATGTGTCGGGCTTACGGATGGCCGACAGTTGTGTACTTATGCATATGTCAATATACGCGAATGTCATAGGTACTTGGCTACACATCTACTGCACTCATGCACCACAGCAACACGCAGGAGTCAGGAAGTGATTGAACTAGATTACCATTTTCAAAGTTTATTAACGATAGACTCACGCAGACATCATGGGACGACATTTCACACCAACAGTTCAATAGTTACGTATACAGCATGAACCGTATATAGCAAACCGTTATCCAAGGCTTTAAATAACAGGTACAAAAATCTCTCAAGCTTCACCAGTATCTATAGTACATAAGTAAGTAAGCCGCAATATCCCTGGCTTAGAATCAATATGAAATATATACTCTCTCTATCTTCAGTTGAATGCACAGTACATAATACGTAAGCCGTAATATCCCTGGCTTAGAATCAATATGAATACATACTCTCTCTATCTTCGGTTGAATGCACAGTACATAATAAGTAAGCCGTAACATCCCTGGCTTAGAATCAATATGAATGTATTCTCTTTCAATCTACAATTACGTGCATTCTCCAATTATCGAATATTCCTTTTCCATAAGGATGTATGCTGGAACACACTCGCAAAAATGGTAAAGCGTCCATTTTCAAGCTCTGCCAGCAGAGTACTGTCACGAACAATCCGCGGCTCAAAACAGCTCAGTACAATTCATTCAAGCGTGAACTCGCAGTTTGAGATGTGAGCAGAATTCATCCGCCTTTCCCCCCAAAAACCATTTCATAGAACATTCGACCAGATTCCTTATCATATTTTTAAAACACAAACTAACAGCTAGTCAGTAGAGCTGTGTTCAAAAATCACTGAGCATACAGCTCCTAACTACGAAATTCTCTCATCACGCAGATCGTGTTTACAGGCGTGTACAAAAACCGACCTGTACATACAAGTCTTTAACACTTAACTCCATTAATAAAAATATGACTTAACAGCCTACACCGACCCACAGGGGAAAAAAAATGTTATGATCATTTTTTTCCTTTTGAAAAAATTACATTGAACCAACAATAAAAAAAAAATTGAGGTCGACGCAATCATAATATCTACACATCAGGATCACACTATGTTAAGTCATGTCCATAAATTCACAAAAAAATTATTAGAAATAAATAGAAAGTAGGAAATGAGGTAGCCAAAGTAATCAGATAAGCATACAAAGATGATCGATTTCCAAAAAAAGTTAAGTATATTCCGTATAGACTAGGTAGGAAATAATAAATAGAAGGTGAAAAGACAAGATCAAGTGAAAGAAGAATAACCAGCAATGAAAGACAGCAATGAAATCAAAATAGGAAAAGAAATCAATAATACAACATGGTAACAATTAAGTGAACCAATGCATTACATGGAAAATAAATACAACTATCACAAACATATATATATATATATATATATATATATATATATATATATATATATATATATATATATATATATATATATATATATATATATATATATATATATATATATTCTTATACATATTCATATATATATATATATATAAACCATGATAGAAAGCTATAACTAAATAAAGTATAATAGGAAATTTAACCAAGTTATTAAACTTATAAAATACCAATGATGAACTTATGATAAACATCAATATTAATAATATCGCTATGCATAGTAACCTCTTGCGCACAATCAAGCGCTGGGCACAGAAAAAAATACATCACAACATCAGAAAAAAACACCTTTTCGCAATGTACTAATACCGCTATACATAGTTCCCCCTAGCGCACAATGAAGCGCTGGGCAAAGAAAAAAAAATCACAATGTCAGAAAAAAATACCTTTTTTTCTTGTCTACATTTTCTTTTCAAAAAATACAATACCTAAATGTATCGCAATGACAAGTTAAGTGATAAATAGAATCATCATTACAATATCACATGATCAACGTTTATCAAAACACAGTAGTACAAGAACAATATGATAATGACATGGTACATTATCAGAATAGAGTCATATAAAAATAATATGGTAATGAAATGGTGCATAAAGATGAACGAACATACTGTCTTAACGAAGTTATATTATATCCTAATACAATACTCTCTAATATACTATACTATACTAATATACAATATTATCTACTGTCCTAAATAAGTTACATAGAAAGGACAACTCAAGTGGTCTTGGACCATCCTATGCACCTGAAGATACCAAAAACATCTAGAGTGGCGTCTATCTGCCGAATGGCTTCACTGGAACAGCAAATCTTGAGATATATCCCATAGGTTGAAGAGTAACAGCCTAATCAAACAATATAGCAGCTCTGACTCTCACCGCAAAGCCGCGGCTGTGAAAAGATACAAATGAAAATCTCTGGTAAAGGTAAGATTTTATGACCGGCAACAGTTAATTTTAATTTTAACCTATTAAATGTGGTCGTGTAAAATTCCGACCCCTGTACAATGTTAATCAAACCTTCCTCCGTTACACAAAAAGGGTAACAGAGAAAGTAGCACAGACGAACTTAGGATCGTGAATTAAACAGGGTCATAACAGTAGTAGTATAGTATGTACGCTACGAGGCGTTTTCAGGAGGAGCGCAGGAGAAGCGTGACTTTTTATATAAGGAAAATCACGAGGAGCGGCAGGAGGAGCGTGACATTTTATATAAGGAAAATCAGGAGGAGCGGCAGAAGGAGCGTGACTTTTTATATAGAGATATATTTTAGGCGGGGTGACGAGCAGCGGGCGTCCTGGTAGTGTGTTTTTACAGACAATATTTAGACAACAGTTATACGATATATTTAGACAACATATAGACGATATTTATACAACACGTATACATATATTACACCAGTTAGACGATATATTTAGACATATATTACAATATAGAGTACATCAGGTATACATATATTACAACAGGTATATAGACATAGATAACAAAGATGTTAGTTAATGTAGTTTTATTTTATATTCAATAGTGTTGTGTAGTAACAAAACATATAGGGGCAAATAGCAGTAACAAACAGGAGCATATATCTACATTATTTTTTAACGTTATATGAGTATACATTGTGCAGTATATATATATATATATATATATATATATATATATTATATTATATATATATATATTATTATATATATATATATATATATATATATATATATATATATATATATATAGGAAGACGGGAGGTGTGTATATGGTAAAATATAGGATCACAGATTAGAAGACATAAAATATAATATCACAGTATGTTCTAGGCTGCAGGCCAGACCTTGAGGGAGGGGAGTCGTCATTGTCATCGTAAAAATGGGACAGAAAGGTGCGATGTTGTGTGTGTGTGATATGGTTTTTGGGGTGGTAGAGAGATAGTATTTGGGTAGAGAGATGTATGGGATTTGTGTTGTATTGGGTACAGATAGTTTATATGTTGAGGGGTGATGTGGTTTAGTTGTCGGGATGCACCTGTTGTTTGATGTAAAAGTAAGACAAAGAGTTGCCGTGTTGCTCGTACGTGTTTATGGCAGAGTTGTGTGTTCGGAACCCGATATTTTTCCCACCCTGTGCTTGTGTGGTGTTGAGTACTTCTAAGAATGTGTCTTTGTCTACTTTGTTGTGGTGTTTGTTCAATCCTTTTGTTGTTGTCTTGTCGTAGTCGCCAAAACAGTGATATGTTTTGCTACAGAGGGAAACCATTCCTCTGCCCTCGTACTCTAATTTAAAAAGGCCCGATGTCCGTTTGTCGTATAATTTTTGTTCGCGGCATTTCTGACAAACTACGCGCGTCTTACCCTCACTAGCTACAACGTCAGCTCTATGGTCGGGACACACTTCGGCGGGGAACCACTGGTGGTAGGTACTATAAAACTCCTGTCGCATAGCGGGCTTAACAACGTCCACTAAGTTGTCTGAACTAATGGAAAAAAAAGGCTGTCTGTGTCTGTCTCGCACAACTGAAAATCTGATCTATCTACAAATTTATCTAAGCAGTCGTAATAAAATTCTAACATGCGCAGTTTAGCATATTGATAAACGAAAAATCCTATCTGCGCGGGCAGGTCCCAACTAATTTTCTTTTTTGCCATCTTTACCTCAAATATGTCGTTCGTCACTAAAGTCATTTTCCTAAAGCGGGGGCAGTTTATTAATTTAGACGTACCCTCGCCCGTCGTGTACAAGACATCAATTGAACACCACTAGAAGCTAAACCAGGTAATGCCCCAATTCCTAAGGTTTTTGTTATAGCAGAAACAGATGTTTAAGTAATGATAAAGCCATACTATCTAAAGCAGCTAAGAAACCTCACCCAAGCTTCCTGTTATGTTTAATTTTGTTTTACACTCAAAGTAATATCAACTCCTTCGTTTTGAGAACATGCGTTTTGTAATTTGTTTATCTGTCTTTTTGTTAATGCTAAAGCACCTGTTCCAGGTTCTGCCTTTATTCTAATAGCAACAGCTGTACTATTCTTTTTTGAGTGTCAAAAATATTTAATTTACTAGTTCATACATTTTTGTAAGATAAAGTTTAGCTTTTCGCTATCATGAAATCTTATACTAACTTTTTCGCCTCTTAAATTTACAAGCTTTTTTTCTTTGTGAGCGTTCATCATCTCATCTCAACCCATAACCCGTCATGGGTCGTAGGGGTGCCATGGTGGAAGCATCAGCAGACAGGGTCCTCCACTGCTCTCTATTCTCAGCAATGCGTACAAGTGTGGAGAAACCGTGTCCTGCCCATTCTTTGATGTTATCAGCCCAGGATTTTCTTTGCCTTCCTCTTCTCCGTTTACCTTCGACTGTTCCCTAAGAAAGGAAAAAATAGTTTTCTAAATTAAAATATACAAACTCATAATGTTTATCTTTATCTAGTTCTAACGGAGGATTAATTGGAGTATTAAAGGTTGTTTTATTACCTAAGACCGTTATCTAGGTAGACCATTTATGGCTTGCCCTTGTTTTGTAGTTTCTGTTGTTAATGGAAGAACTTCGGGCTTAAAAATAGCTTCCATTTCAATAACAATAAAATAATTCAGATTAACCAAAGTCTATATCTGTTGCTGTCTTTTTTGACGGTTTCATAAGACGTAAATCTATTTAATACTTTTGATGATCTAAGTTAGAGAACTGTTTATGAACTCCCTGGGACAGGTTGATTTGGGGTTATCTTCCCTTTGTTTTATTCATTGTTGTTGACCTGTCTTAAGTCGGGGTTAGCTGTTCTCAGATCTGTGCTGTCTACACATGCGCAAGTTTTTTGAGCACGAACGGAGAGATTTCCGTCAGGGAGTGATGATCTGGGTTCTGACCGGACTAGTATGTCCGTGGTACTTCTCCACATTATCTGGGGGAAAGATAGTCTTCAGTGTGACTGTGATGTCAGTAATTCTCCCTAGAGTTATTCTGTTCGTCAAGAATGACGACAGTTGTTATTTGTGTATTTCTCGGATTCTGTCAAAGGTAAAAGAAACTTAATTATTATGCCTAAGTTGCAGAACATTTTGTGGCAACCTGTGAGTAGAGCTCACAGTCCTTTGAGATGCAGAGTCCATTATTTGTGCTCGATGTAGCCAACTAAGACTATTCGTCTAACTGTTATACAGAAGCCCATTGAATATATATTATTATAAAAAACCGCATGTTGGCGGTATGTTTCGGCATGGATGATTATGCCTGCCTATGAAGAATATCCAATTGTTTACATTATTATAGACGCCCGACATTACGGCCGATATCTTTGAGCAGAAGAAGATGTATTTGGCGTGTTATGCCATATGAATTGCAGCATTATTATTATTTATGCAATTGAGAACTCGCCTGTTGGTACGACGGAGTTGGTTAAAGTACCTGACACGCTGAGTCAGTGGTACGTAAGCTGCAGTATGAACTATGTGTTAAAGGACAGACCATTGTCAATAACGTCCTGATAGATGAGTGGTTCAAGCTTTATAATGCCAGATGTTTTGCCAGTTATTTCCAGTTTATATGATGTCCTTGATCCTTGTCCATTTGACTGTAACTGTTGATGTAACTGTGTCTCAAAAATAAATGGTTGAAAAGTTCCAGCAGTTGCAACAATTACTGACTACTGCATGTGAGTGAGTGGGTGCATTGTTTACCTGTCAACGAGCCTAAACGCATTCGTGTTGTCTACACTCCCACATCACCTATCAACCCACACAAACTTCGAGTACTTCACATTCAAGAGATGTATGATGTTTGAATGTCAACATGACACCCTGTTAGCGCCTCAACGCCTGGTGAGCTAATCATGCACAACAACGCTGTTTGGCCCAGGTCGTGCTGACTACGCACGCACAGAAACCTACAGTAACACCGTGCAGGAACATTGAGGTAGATAGTACAGCCTTCAACATTCTAGTGGCGCATCAACACATCCATACAATAACAGTACACAGTAAAGATATCGTTACATTCCTGGTGGTCATGAAATAGGACTGTTACATTTGTGGTGACCAGTCCGTTACATTTGTGGTAGGCCAGATCAGTGGGTCTAAGCTACGCATCGGACTGATTGAGGACATTATCTATGATAACACACATTCATGGTGGAGCTACACATTGGAAACTGGACTAGATGATTTATACTGTTCAGCACATAACAGCAACACACCTTCAACAGTTTGAAATTCGTCGATGTCCTTCATTGTGAACGATCACGACTCGTGTTTGCATACAAGTTCAGCTGTTGTTTCCTCTCATTGCTGTATACTGTTATACACCATTGTTGACTAAGGCCAGGATTGTACTTAAGATAATTGGCGGTTTGTTTTTCTGAAACTTTGTACCGTTATATTGTGCATAACTGAGCCTTCTTACAACACACTTTATTAATGCTACTTTATGTTACATGTTCTTTGATGTGTGTGTTTCTGCGGGTCTGGTTGGGTCGGCGACTCCTATAGATATCCCACTTAACCTAGGGTCTATTGTGAGTGTTCTGTAGGGACTGTGCAAATTTCACTTTGTGGAATTTGCTAGCAACATTTGTTGCTATTTTCGTTTAGTTGTGACGAAGTATATCTTTCATTGTTTTTGGAATATTTTTCTGTTCTTTAGTTTTCAGTTGTTTTGTTAGTATTTGTCCGCCTCCTCTTCCTTTCTTTAACTTTGATATACACACTTATGTTTATACATTGTGGCGTCATTTGTTTTTTTTTTGATTATTCGCAGTTATCATCACATGTTTTGTGATATTTTCCTTAGTTTCGCTGTAGTGTTTATTTGACTTCTGCGAACGTTTTCGGTTGTTCTATATTCTTGTCTTTGTATTGATATCGTATACATGTTTATCATACACAATCTATATATATATATATATATATATATATATATATATATATATATATATATATATATATATATATATAGTCGGAAGAAAAGAAACAAAAAATGGAAAATGAAAGACAGAAAATTGAAAATGAAAGACAGAAAATAGAAGCTGAACAAAAGAAAGCAGATGCTTAGAATTTAAGATTGCAAATGCAGGCAGATGAAAGGAAATTCCAGATGGAAGTTGAAAATAAAAGATTAGAAGAAGAAGCTGAAAACAAAATATTAGGAAAAGAAGCAGCTGCTGAAGAGAGAAAACTTCAAGCTGCTGCTGAAGAAAGAAAACTTCAAGCTGAAGCTGAGAATAAAAGATTAGACAGAGAAGCTGCTGCTGAAGAGAGGAAACTTCAAGCTGCTGCTGAAGAGAGGAAACTTCAAGATGCTGCTGAAGATAGAAAAGCAAAAATGGAACATGAGGAAAAACTCTTATCTATGGAGTTAGAGAAATTAAAGTTGATGAATATGAGTGCTCCTCAAGCAACTTCGGGTAAGATAAAGGAGAGTTCTTAAAAAGTCAAATTACCTCCTTTCAACCCTTTAAAGGACGACATAACGTTCTACCTATAGATTTCAATTAACATGCGTAGCGCATAAGGTAGATAAGGAACAATATGTCGGACAACTGATGGAGTTACTTTCAGGTGAACCATTAAGTACTGTAATGGCAGTAGAGGAACCTGACAGAATTAACTATGATGTTGTCAGGGCAACATTACTTAAAATGTATCAACTAAAAGAAGAAGATTATCGTCTTCGTTTTAGGACAATGCTACCAGAAACTGGAGTAGAGTTCTCTGACTTTATTACGAAGATACGTCTTACATTCACACGTTGGATTGAGCTGTCTAAAACAGACAAAACATATGAAGCCCTTAATGGACTTATTACTTCGAGATAAAGTTATGTCATCTGTCAATAAGTCTTTCCTTGCTTTTCTACATCAGCGTAAACCTAAGAACATAAAAGACAAGGAAGAATATTGTTGACAGTACGTCACTGCGCATTCCCATGCTACTGTTAGCAATTCTAAGGTGAAGGAAGATTTGCCGGTTGCGTCTGCAGCACCATATGGCCCTAACTTCAATCATAAATTTCAAGGTGCTCAACAAAACGTTAATAGGAAGAGTAATCAGAATTACACTCAATATCAAAGCAATTCATCTCACAAAGGTTTTTCTTCACAGAACTGGAGACGAGCTGATAGTCCTCGTAATTATGGGTTCAACAATTATAAACACTTTCGCAAGGTTAGCCACTATAGGAACTATCCTAGCTATTCTCCACGAACACAATATTATTATTCTCGCCAACGGGAATATGATAATAGTGACTATAATAATGGTGATTCAAACCAGAATAATGGTCACAATAGATCTAATAATGATAATTTCAGAGGAAATAATAATCGCGGTAGGTCTCAATACAACAAAAAGAGATCACATCACCAGGGAAACTCTGTACAACAAGAGCTTCATGGTGCCAGTAATCAAGTGAACGATAATAAAAATTATAATGCTATCACTTGTTCTGCTTTTGATTTTGGGAGAGCATTTCAATGCCCCCAGTGCACAACATCATTCGAACCGACCACGGTAACTACTTTAAGTTGTGGTCACCCTCTTCCCGCTCTTCTTGCTGCAGTTGCGCATGACGGGAGAGGATCGTTTATCTTGCATAAGGGTCTAGTGGATAGTAATCCAGTCTCAGTGCTTTTTTTAGTCTGGGTGCACTACTATAGGGGTTGAGCAATCTCTCATAGATCCTTGCTCTGCCACGGGAAAGGTGGTTAAATGTGTGTGTCGTGTGAAATTCTAATCCACATATATAAATTAAAAAGTAAATGTAAAGCCTAACAAATAAATTTAATAAAAGGAAAGAAGAATGGTAAAGAACAGTGCTGTTACAATGACTGTACTCGAAATCCCCCTTGTTTTCTCCTTCGTCTGCAAATTGTAACGTTTCACGTTGATAGTAAAAGCCTACTGCTTCAATACCCGCTTTCTACGATAAAACGTGTACTGCCTTTCTAAGAAAAACCTTGAGATACGCAAGCTGACCTATATTTAATATTCCATTCATGTCATTTTATACACTAAGTTACCATATACGAAAGACAGATGGACTAAGGATAGAAAGAAAGGGAGGGGCTGAAAGCAGGAACGCAGGCAATACTACCACAGTCTCGCGATACACAATTAATGCCACCCCTAACACGCGTGTAAGGCCACAAGCACTAGCTTTTTTCAAATCGACAGTGATAAAAAAACACTACCCATACGAGAGTTAGGTTTTAAAAACCGGAAAAACGCTTATTAGGAAACCTGACATTCTACTGTTTTATGTCTAAAATCCTGACATTAGTCTGACAGTACAGCAGGACAGGTGGCGGTTCTAAACATAAAAAAATAAAAAAAACTACACGACTATCCTGGAAAATACATATTTTGAACGCAGCCCCTTAGCCCCATTAAATTTATATATTTGGGTTCCTTAGGACTTGCTGACAAAGAATATGTTAAACGTTACGCAAATAGTCTAGGAATTAACAAATTATAGCCAAAAGAAATAGTGAGGGATGTCAGACAACACCAAAATCAGAATCGCTCAGAGGCAGATTTTCACACCACCATTGTACGGGAAATAGGTCCCCATGTTACCTCCTATTTGATTGGCGGAAAGTAAATGTAAGGCTAAACACGATTAGTCGGGCTATAAATATTGATTCTTTGTTGTTAGGGAAACGTGAGTAGGAGTACTTTTTTTTCAAACGCTTGTGTAAACATGGCTCGATTGGTTAGACCCGCCAATATAGTCAATCAGAGGCGTCAGGTCAGGACCACATTTTCAATTAACTTACTAAAGAACCAGTGCGTTGAGCGCCAGTGCATATTTTTCTAAATAAAAGCCTGGGACATCGGCAGATCGAAATTGTGCTATATTCATTGCCAGTCAACGTAACTGTGTATTATTCCATGAATTGTGGTAAGCTTGAAATATTTGATATCTTTTTAATGAAAATTGAATGTAAATTGATAATTTTTGTCTGTATATATGTGTGGTTCAGTAGCGAACATGAGGTAAAGCCTATATAGTGCTCCAACCTGAACAGAAGGTGTGGGAGGAAAGTAAAACTACATGGAATTGCCAAACAGTACACTGACACCTATCTTATTGACTAGAAAGAAATAATGCTGGAATTGCAGAGGCGTAGTGACCATTAGGGAGGAGTATACTGGGGAAAATTGTTTCAGATGAAGATAGCAGTTGGCCTACCGCTCTGAACTCAGTCTTTGTTATGTATTGTGTTCAGTCTGGAAATTTATTATAAATTAGTTCTGAAATAGGAGGTACAACCTTCTTGTTTCAGGGACCGTGGTCCTAAAGTTATTGAGCAGCACCTGGTCTGAGCTTTGCTGAACCTAGAGGCAGACAGCATACTCCTGGGTCCAGATAGTGACCAGTGAGGTGTCTCCAGAACACAGGGAGGCTATCGAGCAGGGGAGTCCTTTCCTGCCGCCATCACGAAAGATAAGCGTCTGTGGCCAGAGGAGCTCAACATTATGCCCCCCCCTCAAAATCTGACTTTATAATAAAACAGAGGGAAAATACAGTGTTTAAATTGATAGGAACTGTGAACTTTTCCCCCTACTATTTCCAAGATAAACAAACACTTGAAGTCATGATGACAAATAACAACATAGCTTGAAAAAACAAAACCAGTATTACCTCATATTACTACTACACAACTGACACACATAGGATAATATTAATAAAATATGTCACTACAAGGTTCATGTTGATAAATTCTGTACATATAAATTGTAATTAAAATTGATTGTGATTCCTGGTTCACTTTGTAGTTGAATCAGGACATATATCTTAGTGAAAGTAATTAATACATATTTATATTTGAACCTTTACCAGTGTCTCATTTAAGATAGTCTTATAGAGTGTTTAATGTGTGTGAGTGTCACAGTGTTGTCAAGGGTGGTGGAATAAATTAAATTGTTTATCTGTCTGTTGTTGTTGTGACTTACACTTCATCATATACATACCCTAGACATTTAACGTAGTCATCACAATATTCCAGAATAATTCTGACTGAGGAATAATGTGGTAGCAAGTAAGGTTATCTGCAAAACACTATACCTATTAGATACAGATACCTTCACAGCTGATCTCAGTCAGTACACTAAGTCCCCTATAAATATTTATAACATCCCACTTTACCACAGTGTGGCATTAGGTGGTACAGTAGAAAATTACTCGACTGATATTATTCACATTGCTACTCCCTTCTTTACGGGAGATGTCCACGCGTGTCTTCTACCTGATGCTATTACGGATCTTATCATCGGTCGTATTCACGGGGTTAAGGAATGCACCCCGCAGTAAATTGCTGCCTGAGAAGAACGGAATATTCAAACAGCCAATGCTGTGGTAGCAAGAGCACAAGCTCTTATTCCTCAAACTTAATCTACTGAAGTTAATGTTACGGAATATCATGAACGACTAGACTAGTTGCAGCCTATTTTCCAGCCGTCGGACGATTCTCCAGTCCAACCAGGTCATATCTCATCCCTGTCAGTTATACAGGATGAGGAAACTACTTTTTCAGATGTTAATCTACCTCTTCCTGTGATTCCACTTACTTCTACGGAATCATGGAAAAACGTTACTGTTTCTGCTAATCTGTCTTCTGAGGAACAGCGACAAGTATCCTCTACGCTACAATCATTTCAGGATGTCGTTACCGACATTCCTGGACAGACACATGTCATTGAACATGACATTGTACTTACTGATCATAATCCGATCAGAGTAAGACCTTATCCTATTCCTATTCATTTTCAAGCACAAGTCGAGAAAGAATTGGATGAAATGATACAATTGAAAATAATTGAACCATCCACTACAGCATACTCTTCGTCCATGGTTATTGTTCGAAAGAAAGACAATAACATACGCCTTTGCGTCGATTATCGCAAATTGAACCAAGTTACGATGTTCGATGCTGAACCTATGCCTTCAGTAGAAGATCTACTTACTAGACTTTCTAACTCTCGATTCTTTACTAAACTTGACTTGTCGAAAGGCTATTGGCAAGTTTCGTTAACTGAACGCGATAAACCTCTCACTGCTTTCTCAACACGCACCTAGGGGTTTGTTTCAATGGAATTTTATGCCTTTCGGGAGTGCTGTCACAAGGAATGTACTCGAAATCCCCCTTGTTTTCTGCTTCGTCTGCAAATTGTAACGCTTTCACGTTGATAGTAAAAGCTTACTGTATTATACCCGCTTTCTTCAATGAAACGTGTGCTGTATTTCTTGGAAAAACATTAAGAGGCAGACTGCGTAATGACCTAAATTTTAAATTCCATTCATGTCTTTTTCTACATTACGTTACCAAAACGAACGAACAGATGGACAAAAGGATAGCGAGAAGGGAGAGGCAGAAAGCCGAACATTAAACACGCGTCGCGCGATACACAATTACTACTATCACGCGTGTAAGTCTACAAGCACTAACTTTTTCAGACGGACAGTGATAAAATACACTACCCTTTCCCAGAGTTAGGTTTTAAAATCATAAAAAACGCTTATTGGGGAAACCTGACATTCTACTGTTTTATGTCCGAAATCCTGACATTAGTCTGACAGTACAGCAGGACAGGTGGCGGTTCTCACATAAAAAATAAAACAACTATACGACTATCCTAGAAATTGCATATTTTGAACGCAGCCACGTAGCTCCTTTAAATTAGTATTTTTGGGTTCCTTAGGGCTTGCTGACAAAGAATATGTAAAACGTTACGCAAATAGTCCAGGAATTAATAAATTATACCCAAAATAAAATATTGGGGGTGCCTGACAGCATAAAATCATTTCTGCTCATAAAATTTTTTATAACGTGTTTGAAAAAAACCTTACGTTACAGAAATAGCCTACCATGTAAACTCCAAATTGATTGGAGCGCAACAAATGAAAGCCTAACCACGATTGGTCGGGCTATAAATACTATCTTGGTTGTTAGGGGAGACGGGAAAAGATAACATTTTTTCAAACACTTGTCGAAACGTGGCTCATTGGCCAGTCTCGCTGATATACACACTTGGGAGCGTTAGTTCGAGACCACTTGTTTAAATGATCTTGATAAAGCATCAGTGCGTTGAAGCCAGCTATATTTTGCTCAATAAAAGCCTGGAAGATAAGCAGATGGAAATTTGTGCCAGTTTGTGCCAGAATTCATTGCTAATCAACGTATCTGTGTTTATTCGTATGAATTGTGGGACAGTGGTCTTGATGGTAGTGAGCAGCACCTGGTCAGAGCTTTGCTGAATCCAGAGTCGGACAGCATACTCCTTGGTCTTTTTAGCTATCAGTGAGGTGTCTCCTGAGCCCAGAGGAGAATTCGAGCAGAGGAGTCCTTTCCTGCCGCCATCACTCAAGATAAGCAGAGTTGGCCAGCTGAGCTCAACATTATGTCCCCTCATCTTGAACTGATTTTTTAAAATTAACATTAAGAGGGGAATTTACTTGTCTTAAAATCAGGAACTGTGAACATCTCCAATACTGGTCCCTAAAGACAAACTATTGAAGTCATGATGACAAATACCAACAGAGCTTGAACAAAACAAAACCAGTATTACCTCATTTTACTACTACACAACTGACACACATAGAACATTTGTAATAATATATGTCACTACAATATTCATATTAAATACATTCTGTACATAACTTGTAATTTAAATTGATTGTGATTCCTGGTTCCCTTGTAGTTGAATCAGGACACATATTCATTCATGCCAGTAATGAATACATATTGTTATTTGAAAGTGTATCAGTGACTCTTTTAAGATATCTTTGTAGAGTGTTATATGTATGTGAGTGTCACAGTGTTGTCAAGAGTAGTGGATTAAATTAAATTGTTTATCTGTCTGTTGTTGTGACTTACACTTCACCATACTCATACCCTAGACACATGACGTAGCATCACACTATTCCAGAATAATTCTGACTGAGATATATAGATATGTGGTAGCAAGTAAGGTTATCTATAATACACTACTCTTAATAGATATAGATACCTTCACAGCTGATCTCAGTCAGTACACTAAGTTCCCTATAAGTATTTATAACATCCCACTTCACCACATATATTGGGGGCTCGCTCTTGGGATTTTGAATCTTTAACTATTAAAAATATTGGGGGTAATTCACTTCAGGGAATATAAGAATTAAAAGGTATCCTTGGGTGGAATTAAATATGGTTGAGCTCACGGTGCCTGTGTTGTCCATTAGAGATTGAATTGTTGGTTAGACATTGTATTAAGTTACCTGATAGACAATGGCGGACCTGGCCAAATTTCGATCTGCTGCGGTTCAGACTGCAAAAGAGTTAGGATTAGATGGGCAAGTTATGGTTGCCTATGTCACAACGGAATGTGACAAATTTATTGAACGCGAAGAAAGAAGATTAGAAAAAGAAGCCGAAAGAAGGTTAGAGGCTGAAAGGGAAATTAAGAAGTTACAGTTTGAAGCTGAGGCTGAGACTAAGAGGTTGCAGATTGAGGCTGAGGCTAAGAAATTGGAGGCAGAAAGAGAAGACAAACGATTGGCTGCAGAAAGGGAAGAGAAAAAATTGGCTGCAGAAAGGGAAGAGAAGAAATTGGCTGCAGAAAGGGAAGAGAGGAAATTAGCTGCAGAAAGGGAAGCAGAAGATAAAAGATTACAAAGGGAACATGAGTTACGACTAAGGGAGTTTGAGTTTCAAGGCCATGCTCCTGAAAATGGTGCCAGTCCCTTTGCCTCTGATGCTACGGTTACTCAAGGAGCCTCAATCTCAGCTATGAATTTTCATTTAGATCATTTTGTTGAGAAAGACGATGATATTGAGAGCTATATAAATAGGTATGAACTATTAGCTACCACGTATGGGTTGGAGAGAGAAAGGTGGAGCTTAAAGTTATCTCAGGGACTTCGTGGGGCAGCTTATGAAGTTTTTGCAAAAATGAGCAGAGGTGATCAGGAAAAATTATGACATGCTAAAGCAGGCTCTTTTGTTAAGGTATGAAAAGAATGCAGAATTTTATAGAAAAAAAATTTAGGAATGCTAAACTACTGTCAGGTGAAACCTATCACCAGTTCTCTGCACGAATAGAGACATACTTGGAGAAATGGACTTCTCTGGGGAAAACCCAAGATCTTAAGGAAATGGTCCTTATAGAGCAACTAAGAGAGTCCATGGCTCCAGACCTGAGAAAGTTTCTCATGGAACAAGGTGCAGAGAGGCTGGGTGAGTTGCTAAATGTTGCTGAAAGGTATCAAGCAGCTCAAGCAGAGGTAACAGGTAATAAAAAGAAACAAGTGGATAACTTTAGGGCACCACAGAACTTTAATAAATTTGATCCTAGGGATCAAAATAAAGGTAAGCACCAATTTGATAGGCCACGGTATGACAATAAAAATAAATTCCCACAATTCGATGAAAGGAAATATGATGAAAGAAAATCTTTCAACCAAGGAAAAAGGTGGTGTAAAAATTGTAAGATGAACAATCATGACACTGACCATTGTAGAAGGAAACCTCCTCATTTTGCTGCTATGACATCGGGGAAAAAGGAAAAGAAGGGCAAACCTGAAGAATTACAGGAACCATACCACCCCCCAGTGTGTGAAGATGTCATCTGTAATGGTGTCACTATAAGATGTTTATATGATACCGGTTTAGATTACGATTCCGTTGTGAGTTCTCACCTGGTGCAGGCCGATCAATACACCACAGAAACAGTGGAGATTCAAACTGCAACCAAGGATGTAGCTACCATGACACTTCCCGTCGCCCGAATAAAAGTGAAAACGCGATATGTGGAAGGAATCATAAAAGCAGCAGTGATAAATGAGCCAATCTACCCTCTAATATTGGGGTGTAGATATGTCTTCTTGGGAAATCCCAAGAGACCTGTGATATTGGCAACAGTGCAGACCAGATCACAGTCAAAGAAGGAGGAGGATAATCCCATAAATACTCACCCAGATGAGATGAGGAAGGCACAGGCTGAGGACAAAACACTCAAGCCATGTTTCAAGAAGTTGCCCAAATCTCATACACCTCCAGGCAAGGGAGAGTTTTATATGAAGAACAAACTGATATATAGGAAGGCTGGATCTGAATCCAATGGTCACGGACAGCTGGTCCTTCCCACTTCATATAGGACTAAAGTGTTGGAACTAGGGCATGCGATTCCCTTCAGTGGTCATATGGGAATCAGCGCAACAGGACAGCGAATAGCTTGTCACTATTTCTGGCCAGGAATAACTGAAGATATCAAACGATATGTAAAATCCTGTCCAGAGTGCCAACGAGTAGCACCTAAACATTGGACTGCACCAGCAACTCTGGGGGAAATGCCCATAGTGGGAACACCCTTTGAGAGAGTTGCCGTGGATCTTGTGGGACCTCTCACCCGAACCAAGAGAAGGAACAGCTACATTCTGACTCTGGTGGACACTTGTTCTATGTGGGGAGAGGCAGTAGCCCTGTCATCGATTGATTCTAAACATGTGGCAGAGGCATTGCTCACAATTTTCACAAGGTTAGGCTTTCCCAATCAAATCTTGACTGATAATGGCTCTCAGTTCAAGGGGAAACTAACTGAAGAAGTTTTCAGGATCTTTCAGGCCAAACACTTCCATTGTAGTGTGTATCATCCCCAAGGGAACGGCCAAGTGGAAAGATTTAACGGCACATTGATGTCGATCCTGAGAAAGTTGGCACACGAAAAACCAGATACATGGGACCAGTACCTGCACGCCGCCCTCTTTGCTTATCGGGAGGTACCCCATAGTTCAACCGGTATGGCCCCGGCAACATTATTGTTTGGAAGGCCAATAAAAGGTCCACTCGAAGCTATGTTAAGAACGTGGACTGATGAAAAGGCAGAGGAAAACATTACATCTTCATACCAATATGTGAATGAGCTGACCACTCGGTTGAAAACTGGCTGGAAACTTGCCAATGAAAATTTGAAACAAGCCAGGAAGAAACATGCTGCCTATTATAACAGGAAGGCGAAAGACAGAAATTTGGCTGTGGGAGAGAAGGTACTGCTTCTTTTGCCCGGGAGTCAGAATAAGTTACAAATTGGATGGCAGGGTCCATATACAGTTCTAGAGAAGGTGTCTAGAACAAATTATAAGATAGATAAGAAGGGGAAAGAAAAAATCTATCATGTGAATCTCCTGAAGAAATATTTGGAAAGAGAACATCAGGAAGAGACACACTTGTTGACCTTGTCCATCGCCATGGAGATGAAAAAGGAACCACTTTCATCATTTGAATATCCATTACACCCCTGTGAGACAGCAGCACAGGTGAAAATCAGTACACATTTAACGAAAACTCAGAAAGAGAGAGTGCAACAGGTTCTAAATAATCATGCAGAGGTGTTAACAGACCGACCAGGGCATACAAACCTATTGGAATATGATATGAAACTCATAGACTCCACACCTGTCTGTATGAAACCATATTCGATTCCGTTTGCTAAGGAAAAAGCTTTGAAGGAAGAGATAGACTATCTATTGAAGGAAGGAATTATTTCGCACAGTGAGTCTTCGTATAGTTCCGGTGTTGTACTCTTAAGGAAGCCCTCTGGAGAACATAGACTCTGTATAGATTACAGGAGACTGAATGCTATTACAGAAGGACAGGTGGATCCATTGCCGGATACAAATCAGCTGTTTGCCAGACTAAATAAAGCTAAATATTTCTCAAAAGTGGATCTGAGTAAAGGATACTATCAGATTCCAGTAAAGCCTGAGGTTAGACCATACCTAGCTTTTAGTACCTCAGAAGGACACTATGAGTTTAATAGATTGCCATTTGGATTGAAGAATGCGCCTAGTGTCTTCTCTAGAATGATGAGAAAATTATTGGATCCTCTGAATAATCCCTGTATAACAAATTTTATGGATGATATCCTTATAGCAACAGAAACATTTGAGGAACACATTGACTCTCTGAACATGCTGTTTGATCGACTTAGGGAGGCAAATTTAACAGCCCGTCCAACCAAATGTTGCGTTGGATGTAAAGAATTGGAATTTTTGGGACACACAGTTTATCAGGGAAACATGACCCCTGACCCAAAGAATTTAGAGAAACTACAGAAAGCCCCGAGACCACAAACCAAGAAGGACGTGAGATCCTTTGTCTCATTATGTGGTTTCTACCAGAAGTATATCAAAAACTTTAATTCCATATGTGCACCTTTAACGGAATTGACACGTAAAGGACTTCCAGATCGCATTACATGGACACCACAATGTGAAATGACTTACCAAGAATTGAAGGAAAAGCTCACAAGTAAACCCATTTTGAAATTACCTGACTTAAGTCAAGAATTCATAGTAAGGACGGATGCAAGTAATATTGGGTTAGGTGCAACTTTACTACAGAAATCAGATGCATTGGATGGGGAATTAAGCCCAGTGGCATATGCTAGCAGAAAGTTGAATAAAGCTGAAATCAACTACTCAACTAGCGAAAAAGAATGTCTTGCAGTAATATGGGCAATAAAGAAATTCAATATTTATCTATATGGGAAGGCATTTAAGTTGCAAACTGACCACAAACCTTTATCGTTTTTAGCACAGGCTAAGCATGAGAACTCTAGGTTACTCCGATGGTCTTTGCTTCTGGCTCCATATAATTTTAGCATTGAATATATATCTGGAAAAACCAATCTGGGAGCGGATTTTTTAAGCCGCCATCCGTGTGATGAGAATCACCGTAAACCCCAGAAATAATAATAAATTTCTCTATGTGTATATAGAATAAAGGACTGACATATAATGTCTGTTTTAAGAGGGGAGGTGTCATGGAATATTCTAATCCACATATATAAATTATCAATTAAATATAAAGCCTAATAAATACATATAATAAAGAAAAGAGCAATGGTAAAATGACAGTGCTGTCACAAGGAATGTACTCGAAATCCCCCTTGTTTTCTGCTTCGTCTGCAAATTGTAACGCTTTCACGTTGATAGTAAAAGCTTACTGTATTATACCCGCTTTCTTCAATGAAACGTGTGCTGTATTTCTTGGAAAAACATTAAGAGGCAGACTGCGTAATGACCTAAATTTTAAATTCCATTCATGTCTTTTTCTACATTACGTTACCAAAACGAACGAACAGATGGACAAAAGGATAGCGAGAAGGGAGAGGCAGAAAGCCGAACATTAAACACGCGTCGCGCGATACACAATTACTACTATCACGCGTGTAAGTCTACAAGCACTAACTTTTTCAGACGGACAGTGATAAAATACACTACCCTTTCCCAGAGTTAGGTTTTAAAATCATAAAAAACGCTTATTGGGGAAACCTGACATTCTACTGTTTTATGTCCGAAATCCTGACATTAGTCTGACAGTACAGCAGGACAGGTGGCGGTTCTCACATAAAAAATAAAACAACTATACGACTATCCTAGAAATTGCATATTTTGAACGCAGCCACGTAGCTCCTTTAAATTAGTATTTTTGGGTTCCTTAGGGCTTGCTGACAAAGAATATGTAAAACGTTACGCAAATAGTCCAGGAATTAATAAATTATACCCAAAATAAAATATTGGGGGTGCCTGACAGCATAAAATCATTTCTGCTCATAAAATTTTTTAACGTGTTTGAAAAAAACCTTACGTTACAGAAATAGCCTACCATGTAAACTCCAAATTGATTGGAGCGCAACAAATGAAAGCCTAACCACGATTGGTCGGGCTATAAATACTATCTTGGTTGTTAGGGGAGACGGGAAAAGATAACATTTTTTCAAACACTTGTCGAAACGTGGCTCATTGGCCAGTCTCGCTGATATACACACTTGGGAGCGTTAGTTCGAGACCACTTGTTTAAATGATCTTGATAAAGCATCAGTGCGTTGAAGCCAGCTATATTTTGCTCAATAAAAGCCTGGAAGATAAGCAGATGGAAATTTGTGCCAGTTTGTGCCAGAATTCATTGCTAATCAACGTATCTGTGTTTATTCGTATGAATTGTGGGACAGTGGTCTTGATGGTAGTGAGCAGCACCTGGTCAGAGCTTTGCTGAATCCAGAGTCGGACAGCATACTCCTTGGTCTTTTTAGCTATCAGTGAGGTGTCTCCTGAGCCCAGAGGAGAATTCGAGCAGAGGAGTCCTTTCCTGCCGCCATCACTCAAGATAAGCAGAGTTGGCCAGCTGAGCTCAACATTATGTCCCCTCATCTTGAACTGATTTTTTAAAATTAACATTAAGAGGGGAATTTACTTGTCTTAAAATCAGGAACTGTGAACATCTCCAATACTGGTCCCTAAAGACAAACTATTGAAGTCATGATGACAAATACCAACAGAGCTTGAACAAAACAAAACCAGTATTACCTCATTTTACTACTACACAACTGACACACATAGAACATTTGTAATAATATATGTCACTACAATATTCATATTAAATACATTCTGTACATAACTTGTAATTTAAATTGATTGTGATTCCTGGTTCCCTTGTAGTTGAATCAGGACACATATTCATTCATGCCAGTAATGAATACATATTGTTATTTGAAAGTGTATCAGTGACTCTTTTAAGATATCTTTGTAGAGTGTTATATGTATGTGAGTGTCACAGTGTTGTCAAGAGTAGTGGATTAAATTAAATTGTTTATCTGTCTGTTGTTGTGACTTACACTTCATCATACACATACCCTAGACACATAACGTAGCATCACACTATTCCAGAATAATTCTGACTGAGATATATAGATATGTGGTAGCAAGTAAGGTTATCTATAATACACTACTCTTAATAGATATAGATACCTTCACAGCTGATCTCAGTCAGTACACTAAGTTCCCTATAAGTATTTATAACATCCCACTTCACCACACAGACCAAAAACCTCTTACTGCTATTCAGTGTAAGAACTTGTAGAGCTCGAGATCTACTCGATATGCTATTGCCCTTCAACTTTTTCATTTCACGGTACGAGCTATCCGTGGTTTGGATAATGTGATGGCAGACATACTGTCTAGATGCCCACATGAGTCCACTTAAGTCTTGTGTCCTAGATTTTTCCTGATACACTTCTAGACTTATGTCTCTTCACTATAACAATATATATTAACACATTTATTTTCACCTTAGAGTGGTAAATTAATAGTTTTTCTCTATTACCATCTTTCGTGTAATGGAGAAAGTTGAGTTGACATAATATAAAGGTCAACAAAAATTAATCCGGCCACATGTAATACTTAAACATGTAGTAGTAATTATAGTACATTATAGCATGTTGCTAATTGTGTCATTTATATTGTTCTCAGTGCAAACTAGTACCAGTGTAACGTTTTGGAGTGCTTTTGAGAATCATGATGATGCCATATGTCTCCCTTACATACTATTTGGATGCTGCTTACATTGATCATCGGGATACAGCATTGTTTTGTACTGTGGATGCCATCTTCTATTAGTTAGATTGTACTCTTGTATTGTCATATGTATGTATAATGACTTTACAAATTTTGTGATGGCCATCCATCATATAATAATGATTATATAGCATGAGACTTCGATAGATTTATATGTTCATATGACTTCTCGATATGTTGTCATTCGCATTGCTATAATATTGCATTTTTTATATGTATGTGATTGTTGTTAGCATTGCCAGCAACTGAGGTTTCTTTGATGGTACCTCCCGGATATGTTTTACTTGGAAAAAATACTTTCTCTTATCTTGTGGGGTGATTTTTTGTTCTCACTAGACGCTCTATTGTGCGTCGATTGAGCCTGTTATTAAGACACTATTTTATGTTGTATGTTTCATCGGCGCATCATTCATGCGTTATGAGCATGTTGTATCGTGCTCATTAATGTATTTCAAAAAAAAAATGTGGTTCATTTTTTTTTATCCGGAGGGTGCGGTAATATGTTGCTGTCGTTTCTGACGGGATCATAAGACGTAAATCTATTTAATACTTTTGATGATCTAAGTTAGAGAACTGTTTATGAACTCCCTGGGACAGGTTGATTTGGGGTTATCTTCCCTTTGTTTTATTCATTGTTGTTGACCTGTCTTAAGTCGGGGTTAGCTGTTCTCAGATCTGTGCTGTCTACACATGCGCAAGTTTTTTGAGCACGAACGGAGAGACTTCCGTCAGGGAGTGATGATCTGGGTTCTGACCGGACTAGTATGTCCGTGGTACTTCTCTGCATTATCTGGGGGGGGGGGGGGGATAGTATTCAGTGTGACTGTGATGTCAGTGATTCTCCCCAGAGTTATTCTGTTCGTCAAGAATGACGACAGTTGTTATTTGTGTATTTCTCGGATTCTGTCAAAGGTAAAAGAAACTTAATTATTATGCCTGAGTTGCAGAACATTTTGTGGCAACCTGTGAGTAGAGCTCACAGTCCTTTGAGATGCAGAGTCCATTATTTGTGCTCGATGTAGCCAACTAAGACTATTCGTCTGTTATACAGAAGCCCATTGAATATATATTATTATGAAAACCGCATGTTGCGGTATGCTTCGGCATGGATGATTATGCCTGCCTATGATGAATACCCAGTTGTTTACATTATTATAGAGGCCCGACATTACGGCCGATATCTTTGAACAGAAGTAGATGTATTTGGCGTGTTATGCCAGATGAATTGCAGCATTATTATTATTTATGCAATTGAGAACTCGCCTGTTGGTACGGCGGAGTTGGTTAAAGTACCTGACGCACTGAGTCAGTGGTACGTGAGCTGCAGTATGAACTATGTGCTAAAGGACAGACCATTGTCGATAACGTCCTGACAGATGAGTGGTTCAAGCTTTATAATGCCAGATGTTTTGCCAGTCATTTCCAGTTTATATGATGTCCTTGATCCTTGTCCATTTTACTGTAACTGTTGATGTCACTGTGTCTCGTAAATAAATGGTTGAAAAGTTCCAGCAGTTGCAACAATTCTTGACTACTACATGTGAGTAAGTGGGTCCATTTTTTACCTGTCAAAGAGCCTAAACGCATTCCTGTTGTCTACACACCCACATCACTTATCAACCCACACAAACTTCGAGTACTTCACATTCAAGAGATGTATGATGTTTGAATGTCAACATGACACCCTGTTAGCGCATCAACGCCTGGTAAGCTAATCATGCACAACAACGCTGTTTGGCTCAGGTCGTGCTGACTACGCACGCACAGAAACCTACAGTAACACCGTGCAGGAACATTGAGGTAGATAGTCCAGCCTTCAACATTCTAGTGGCGCATCAACACATCCATACAATAACAGTACACAGTAAAGATATCGTTACATTCCTGGTGGTCATGAAATAGGACTGTTACATTTGTGGTGAACAGTCCGTAACATTTATGGTAGGCCAGATCAGTGGGTCTAAGCTACGCATCGGACTGATTGAGGACATTATCTATGATAACACACATTCATGGTGGATTTACACATTGGAAACTGGACAAGATGATTTATACTGTTCAGTACATAACAGCAACACACCTTCAACAGTTTGAAACTCGTCGATGTCCTTCATTGTGAACGATCACGACTCGTGTTTGCATACAAGTTCAGCTGTTGTTGGCAAGTCTCATCACTGTAATTTTCAACGATGGAGCTTCCTCTCATTGCTGTATACTGTTATACATCATTGTTGACTAAGGTCAGGATTGTACTTAAGATAATTGGCGGTTTGTTTTTTTCGGAAACTTTGTACCGTTATATTGTGTATAACTGAGCCTTCTTACAACACACTTTATTAATGCTACTTTATGTTACATGTTCTTTTGTGTGTGTGTTTCTGCGGGTCTGGTTGGGTCGGCGACTCCTATAGATATCCCACTTAACCTAGGGTCTATTGTGAGTGTTCTGTAGGGACTGTGCAAATTTCACTTTGTGGAATTAGCTAGCAACATTTGTTGCTATTTTCGTTTAGTTGTAACGAAGTGTACCTTTCGTTGTTTTTGGAATATTTTTTCTGTTCTTTAGTTTTCAGTTGTTTTGTTGGTATTTGTCCGCCTCCTCTTCCTTTCATTAACTTTGATATACACACTTATGTTTATACATTGTGGCGTCATTTGTTTTTATTGATTATTCGCAGGTATCATCACATGTTTTGTGATATTTTCCTTAGTTTCGCTGTAGTGTTTATTTGACTTCTGCGAACGTTTTCGGTTGTTCTATATTCTTGTCTTTGTATTGTTATCGTATACATGTTTATCATACACAGTCTATATATATATATATTTGGTCATGGACTATTATTATTATTAATATGATGCACTATTCAGATAGAGGTTATTTATGATGATATTATAATAGAGAAACAAGGTGATTATACAAGTTTTTGATTAAAAGACTTGTCTCCCACGAAGATTGGAATAGAAAAAGTTAAGTGAGTATACAAGTCTAGTTTTACAGACTTGTCTCCCATTGAGGTTGGGATAAGGTAATTTATTTAATTTTTCAGGTCTGATCTCACATTATTAGACAGAATGTCTACATTGGATTTCTTTATTGAGCAAGGGAAATCCCTTGGCAAGACTGGTGAGAAATTGGAAGAATTTGCTACTGTACAATATGCCAAGGCACTGAAGTCGGAAGAAAAGAAACACAAAATGGAAAATGAAAGACAGAAAATGAAAAATGAAAGACAGAAAATAGAAGCTGAACAAAAGAAAGCAGATGCTGAGAATTTAAGATTGCAAATGCAGGCAGATGAAAGGAAATTCCAGATGGAAGTTGAAAATAAAAGATTAGAAAAAGAAGCTGAAAACAAAAGATTAGAAAAAGAAGCAGCTGCTGAAGAAAGAAAACTTCAAGCTGCTGCTGAGGAGAGAAAACTTCAAGCTGAAGCTGAGAATAAAAGATTAGACAGAGAAGCTGCTGCTGAAGAAAGGAAACATCAAGCTGCTGCTGAAGAGAGGAAAGCAAAAATGGAACATGAGGAAAACTCTTACCTTTGGAGTTAGAGAAATTAAAGTTGATGAATACGAGTGCTCCTCAAGCAACTTCGGGTAAGATAAAGGGGAGTTCTTATAAAGTCAAATTACCTCCTTTCAACACTTTAAAGGACGACATAACCTTCTACCTTGATAGATTTCAATTAACATGCGTAGCGCATAAGGTAGATAAGGAACAATGTGTCGGACAACTGTTGCGTGATAAATTCTCGCAACATCGTTTTATTTCAATATCTATTTTATAACGCAAGGGCAACAACTGCTTGAAATTTATAGTCACTTTTCTCGGTAAGCATTTGTCTTCTCGCGTTGGTATCGAATGCAGTTAAGTTTGAGCTGTGGTCATTTTGCGCTGGACTGCGCATGACTTGTCTTGCTTCTTGGTCGATCGGTTTCCGCCCACCACTAGTGGAGTGAGCGATTTGGAATGGCGAAAGAGATGCCTCGTTGAAGAGGGGATCTCCGCTATTTTTTTTTGTTCTGTCAGGAATGTGAGAGTCCTCTTATGGATATTTCGTTTATTCGAGATAATACCTCTAGTGTATTTGCACATGCCGGGAGGCATAATATTTCTGTGTATTTCCGGAAGGCAAGGTAAATTAACATTTTCATTAACTCTATCGATTTTTGGTCGTGAACGATTTCTGGTTCATCGCCTGTCTTCGAAAGTCGTCGTCACGAGATGTTTTCCTAGCTCACATGTCGCTGTATTGTACTGCATCGGTTGATGCAGGTACCAAGGACCATTACTTGCTACTTTGTTAAATGAACTAGGTTTGGAAAACCTTTATTATCTAGAGGATATTTTTGAGGACATTATTTATACTTCGGCAGACGTGTCTGTCTTGCTGAAGTCAAACTAAGGAGAGTGAACTGATCTCATACATCTGGTTATCTCCTGGCTGTTATAGAAAAGGATGGAGTTTTTCACCTGACTACATTTACAGCACTATGAAATATAACATGCATCTGACTCATCATTGTAATGCTGTCTACCGTCTATTGCTGTATTGAATGTTGCTGTGATAATGACTGTTTGATGTGTCTACATATTCGCGTAACCATTTTGTCACTGTGGCGTCCACAATAAATAATGAAGAAAAACGTCAACGGCTGTTTCAAGAATCATTGACTTTATACGTCGTGAGTTTACTGACGTCCTATGTGGATTGCCCTGTTATTTTTGCATGAACATTGTTTTGACTGAACACATCTGCACACTACACAAAACCAGACATGCGGATACCATCCATCATCATATGGCATCACGCATCATTTGGTGGCCATAAGCTGGTTTGATTCTGGTACCACCAAACACGGGGTCCCTTACCCACTTCATTTTCAACAAGAATTCATCAGCATCCTTCAAGAAATTAACATTCTTCAATACAGTCAACATCTTCAAAATTTTCAAAGTACTCGGCGTTGCCCGGTAAAAGTCAAAATTTCAACTTTTTGACGGAAACAAGAATTTGACAGTACCCGGCGTTGTTACATGTTGCCGGATAACTCGGACTGCTGTTATCTTTTACGCAAGTCAAGCAAGTTGCTGCTGTCAAGGTTCCAGTGCTGTCGTTTTTGTGAAGGTCAAGTGCCGGTTGAAACGGGTTGTTTTCTGAAGAAGGCCAAGTACCGATTTCCATCAACTTACTTTTAGATTAGAAGGTCAAGTGCCGAAACAACTCAACACACAGTATTTCAGAAGCTCTTGTACCATCGTGTTAGCAGTGGAAGCAGTTCAGATGTGCCATCATCGTTGGAGCTTCGCTCTTTAGGACGTTGATTGACATCCGTTTTTTCTGCTGTTCTACGATTGGAAGCCTATAAGTTAAGTGGCCTGTTTGTATGTAAACTGTGCCCTTATACTTCTGCTGAGTCTTCTGTGTATCATCTCATTCTATATGTTATATGTTTATATGTTATTCGTATATTTATATGTTTATATTTCAGCGGGTTCTCGGTTGGGTGGTGTCTCCGTTAGATTATGCCACGTCATAGAGGTCGTCTATTGTGAGCGTTTTCTGTAAGGTTTGCAAATTTCCAATACTGGAATTTGCTAAGCGACTTCTGTTGCTATTTATGTTAGCTGTGATGACATGTTTTAATATTGTTTTCGTTATTATTTCGCATTCTTTAGTTTTGTTTTGATTTGTTTGTATTTGTTAGCCTACTCTTGTCTATAATTTAGTTTCATACAACATTTTTGTTTATACACTGTGGTGTCATGTATTTTGTTTAATTCTATCGCAGATATCGTCACATTTTTTGTGATATTTCATTAATTTCTGCTTTATTTTTAGTTGATTTCTGCGAAAGTTTTTGTATTGTTGCTGATCTTTGTTATTGTTTACATTGTTATTGTTTACATTGTTTGTATTGTTTACATTTTCAATGTTTACATTCTGCATGTGTTTACATAGTCATTGTTTACAGTTATAGTAATTAGTTAATGGGCTATGCTAATGCACTGTTACTACTACACTGATGATAAATGAATGATGAATAGTGTTGTGCACTATTGAATGAGAAGTGCACTTATGATCAAGAATTGATTGGTGATATTTCATATACAAGTTCTTTGATTGGAGACTTGTTTCCCACAGAGACTGGGATAATATAAGGTGATGTGAATATACAAGTGCTTAATTAAGACTTGTTACACTTAGGTTTGAAATAAATTAGTTAATTATTTCAGGTTTTGGACTCATATGTTAGACAACATGTCTACATTTGAGCACTTTATTGAGCAGGGTAAATTGCTTGGGAAGACTGGTGATAAGTTAGAAGAATTTGCAACTGCTCGATATGATAAAGCAATGGAAGCTGAACAAAAGAAACTGCAGATGGAAGCTGAACAAAAGAAACTGCAGATGCAGGTGGATGAAAAAAGATTCCAAATGGAAATGGAAAAACAAAAAAGGGAATCAGAAGCTGAGGAAAGAAAACTCCAGCTACAGCTAGAAGCTGAAAGACTTCAAAAAGAGGCTGAGAATAAAAGACTTGAAAAAGAGGCTGAAAATAAAAGACTTGAAAAAGAAGCTGAAAATAAAAGACTTGAAAAAGAGGCTGAAAATAAAAGACTTGAAAAAGAAGCTGAAAATGAAAGACTTCAAAAAGAGGCTCAGGCTGAGGAAAGAAGATTACAGAGAGAGTCTGATGAGAGGAAAGAGAAAGCAAAAATGGAACATGAAGAAAAGGTCTTAGCTTTAGAGTTGGAAAAATTGAAATTGACAAGCATGAGTAATGGTAATGATTCAAACAAGGGTTCATCTTCTGGTAAGGCTAATAATGATACTTTTAAGATTAAGTTGCCAACATTTAGTCCTTCCAGTGATGACAGAATTATGGACTTAATACTTAGAGACAAAGTCATGTCGTCTGTCAATGAGTCTTTCCTTGCTTTCCTTCATGAACGTAAACCTAAAACAATAAAAGAAATGGAAGATTTCTGTTGACAATACGTAACTGCGCACCCACACATAACCATGGGTAACTCTAAGGTGAAAGAAGGTTTACCAGTTGCTTCGGCAGCTCCGTATGGCCAAAACTTTGCTCGTAGATTCCAACA
This sequence comes from Oreohelix idahoensis, assembly GCA_024509875.1. NCBI lineage: Eukaryota > Metazoa > Mollusca > Gastropoda > Stylommatophora > Oreohelicidae > Oreohelix > Oreohelix idahoensis. Next base: position 56,094 of record JAMPIV010022999.1, on the reverse strand, counting down.
AAATTTTGATAGAAAGTGTCAGCGGTACTATCTGGTCAAATTCAAATGGAAATCCAATTACCATGGAGATATCATCTTCGAAGAATCTGTAGACAAACTTGATAGTGGTCGTTACTAACACCCTAATAACTTATAGGCATTTCAAAAGAAGGATAATGGTAATAGAGAGTTTATTTTTCCCCCTGCCAGAAGACCTCAGAAACCAAACAAAAAGAATTTTTCGCAACATTGTGAATAAGAATAGAGTAAATACCGTGGCAACTGGAATTCGAAACCAGGATAAATAACAATATACCATAGAGACAATAATAACTGCAAGAGATAATAATAACTTTTGTATAACTTCAGAAGGTAATAATAGTCCCGGGTAGATCTCAACACAAAAAAAAGAGATATCACAGGCTGAATGCAGTAACAAAATGAAACTGAAGGGAGCCTGTAATCATGTTGTTTGATAGTTAAAAAACTTTGACCGCTGGTCACCTGTTTCTGCTTTTGACTTTGAGAGAGCAAACAAAGGCCCCCCCAATTGCAGTACTTTATTCGAAATCACGGGGTAACCATTAAAACCTTTTTTTTTTTAAAACCCCCTTTTTTGGGGGAATTGTGGTCACCCACTTCCCGCTCTTCCTGCAGCTGGTTGCGCATGAACGGGAGGGGGTTTCTTTAATCCTACATAAGGTTCTAGTTTATGATACTATCCCCTGTCTCACTAACTTATCGAATCCCGGAATGCACCACTATTGGTGTTAGACAATCGCTTGTAGATCCATCTTGTGCTACAGGAAGGGTTATTAAATGTGTCACATTTGGCGGCACTCTAGAAAAATATCCTACTGCTGTAATTCGCATTGCCACTCCTTTCTTTACTGTAGATGTGCATGCTTGTCTCTTACCTAATCCTATTGCGGACCTTATTATTGGTCGTATTCACGGAGTTAGGGAGTGTACCCCACAGCAGATTGCTGCTTGGGAAGATAATAACATGCAAGCTACAAATGCAGTAGTTACAAGAGCACAAGCTCTACAAACACCCGAAACTTCACTGAATAGTGATAATGAAGTTTATAGCCAAGATAGTCACTTAGTAATCACTCGTGACTCTTTCATAAAATTGCAAGAAGAAGATCCTTCTTTAAAAAAATTCTTCGTTCTTGCGAAGAAAGGTGATCCGAATCAGGATACAAATAGAAAATCTTGGATTGCAAAGGAGAAACGGCGTTACTTGTACGAATGTTACAAGATTGTCGACTACTCGTCACATCTTCGGCAAATTCTTGTTTCCCAAGAGCATGAGAGTGCAAATAATTGCAACATTGCTCAATGAACTCGCAATGTGCTGGAACATATGGTTTTGTTGTTGCCCGTACGAAGTCCGAGAGTCCTTGCGGCTTTCTTTTGGCCTTTTGTCAATAAGGACATTCGTATTTACTGCCGATCATGCAAGGTATGTCAGGAGGTCAAATCTAGAGGACCACGACATGCTGCGCCTATCCAGGCTGCTGACATTCCTATTCGGCCGTTTCAGAAAATGGCCATAGATATTATTGGCCCTTTTAAGGTCAAGTCGGCCAGAGGACATCAGTTTATCCTTACATGTGTCGATATGTGCACACGTTGGCCAGAGGCTATTCCTCTTAAGAGCATATCTACTACAGATATCGCAGATGCTCTTTGGTTGATATTTTCTCGCTTGGGGTTCCCCAGAGAAATATTGTCAGACCATGGCACTCAACTCATATCTGACACTATGTCACAGGTAATGTCTACCTTACATATTGAACGATCTCTCAGTAGTATCTACCATCCTATGTCTAATGGGTTAGTTGAGCGTCTGAATAGAACGCTCAAGTAACCCATTAGACATAGGATGGTAGATACTACTGAAGATCATCCTCAAGATTGGGACAGGGTTTTACCCGCGGCTCTCTTTGCCTATAGAGAAGTCCCTAATGAACACACAGGATTTTCTCCCTTCGAACTTGTCTTTGGCGCGCGTCCACGCGGCCCTATGTCTTTATTACACGATCTCATCACTGCCGATGATATTAGCGATGAAACTCAATCCTCATATGAGTATGTCATTGCTCTTAGACAAAAGATCATTGAGGCATGTAAGCTAGCAACTGCTTCATCAGAAATTGCTAAAGAGAAGGCAAGGCAGTTTGCTAACAAGAATAGATGTCTACGACAACTTTGTCCAGGTGACAAAGCATTCGTCCTACTCCCCAGTAGGGAAAATAGACTTCTTATTGCATGGAAAGGTCCGTATGCAATAGTCTCTCGGATTTCCGATGTTGACTATGTGGTCGATATTGATGGAAAGCATAAAACTTTCCACATAAACATGCTTTCGGAATTTCACGAACGTCCGGACTATTTGCTGCCTATTTTCCAGGCAACGGATGATGCTCCTGCACCTCACGGTCATTATTCATCCCTGTCTGTCATTCAGGATGAGGAAGCTACCTTCTCTGATGTCAACCTTCCCCTTCCAGTGGTTCCATTACATTCCACGGAATCTTGGAAAAACGTTTCTGTTTCTCCTAATCTTTCTGGTGACGAACATCGACGAGACTTGTCGATGTTACAAACATTTCAGGATGTTCTCACTGACATTCCTGGACACACAGATGTCATAGAACATGACATAATTCTTACCGACAATAATCCAATTAGGGTTAGGCCGTATCCTATTCCTATACACTTTCAGTCGCAAGTGGAAAAGGAATTGGATGAAATGATTCAATTAAATATAATTGAACCATCGACTTCACCATATTCTTCTTCCATGGTTATTGTCCGGAAGAAGGATAAGAACATACGAATTTGCGTTGATTATCGCAAATTGAATCAGGTCACAAAGTTCGACGCTGAACCGATGCCTTTGTTAGAAGATCTACTGATTAGACTTTCTAATTCTAGATTCTTCACTAAACTTGACTTGTCTAAAGGTTATTGGCAAGTGCCTTTAGCAGAGCATGCCAAACCTCTTACTGCTTTTTCTACACCTAGGGGTCTATTTCAATGGAATGTTATGCCTTTTGGTCTCATGAACGCCCCTGCCACTTTCGTTCGCATGATGCGTCGAATTCTGTCACATCGTTCGGATGTCATCGCATACTTAGATGACATCTGTCTCTTCAGTGATACCTGGGAAGATCACTATTTAGGGTTATATGACTTACTGTCCACTCTACGTGAGAATAATTTGACAGCAAAACCTTCTAAAGCTTTTGTTGGTTTTGGTGAAATCTCTTTCCTGGGTCATCGTGTTGGTCATGGTCTCTTGAAGACAGAAGACCACAATACTTCCAAAATACTGAACATCTCTGTTCCTAAAACGAAGAAACAAGTTAGGAGTCTCTTAGGTTTAATTCAATTTTATGGGAGATTTATTCCAAATTTATCTTCGATCATGGCACCTCTATCAACATTGTTGAAGAAAGGTTCGCCTAATCTGGTCCGTTGGTCTGAAGAATGCCAATCTTCACTAGACCAAATCAAGAATATATTTTCTTCTCCTCCCATCTTAAGATTACCTACTCTTGATAGGACTTTTGTTCTTCGGAGTGATGCTTCATCCACTGGGATTGGAGCAGCACTGATGCAAAAATATGCAAATACTCTGCATCCTGTTATGTACATTTCTAGAAAACTAAATGCGGCAGAGAGGAACTACTCGGTTTTAGACCGTGAGTTGTTAGCGATGGTTTGGTCAATTCTAAAGCTACAAAGATTCCTCCTGGGCGCACATTTCATTCTAGAGACTGATCAGAAAGCTCTTACAGCTATTCAGACTAAGAATTTGAAGAGTTCGAGATCCACTCGATATGCTATAGCTCTTCAACCTTTTCACTTCACGGTACGAGCTATCCGTGGTGCGGATAATGTGATGGCTGACATTTTGTCTAGATGCCCACATGACTCCAACTAATACTTCTGTCCTATATTTCCATATATTACAGAGTCATAACACACCTATATTTCTACAATAGATTAGCACATCTGTACTTACTTTATATGTACACACTATCGTGCTTTGTTGTCATCTTCTTCTGTTCGTTTTTTTAAGATGATAGAGGAGGACTGAGTAGTTAATATAAGGGCCGTTAGTTTACTAAACAGCCACAATTATTAATAATGTATTGTACCTTATGAAGCATATTAGTTATTAATTAGCATTATATTGCTTGTACTTTCTCAGAATGTCATTGTTGAGCTGAGGACTTACCTTACTAGTATCAAGCATGACGAGTTCTAGATTGTGTACTTACCCTCGGAATACCAGAGCATATGTCCTGGATCGTCATGTAGTTTAACTTTACTATGTACTTATGTCATTACATGTCAAAGAATGTACTATTTAAATTTTCCTATCAGATTTGTACATCCATTTTTAAAGTCAATATTAGAGTATGCTGTTTAATGATGATTATAGTAACTTGCATACGTATATTGTGTTTACATGCTAACGTGATGTGTGTTGGTGACACCTCCCCGATGTGAATATTTTTTGAGACATATTTATTTTTCTGTTGCGGTATATCCACACACCAGACCTCTATATTTAGCCTCATGTTTAGGCCAATATAATAATATCGGCCGCATAATTTCGTGCGTTGGAGCCGCTTATCGCATGCTCTTTGATATTGAAAAAAAAAAAATATGTTCCAACACAAATTTTTTTTTTTAGCGGAGGAGGAGTGTGATTAAGTATTGCGAGATAAATTACTCGCAACAATCGTTTAATTTCAATATCTATTTTTATAACGCAAGGGCAACGAACTGCTTGATAATTTATTAGTCCACTCTTTCTCGGGTAAAGCATTTGTCTTCTCGCGTTGGTATCGAATGCAGTTAAGTTTTGAGCTGTGGTCATTTTGCGCTGGACTGCGCATGACTTGTCTTGCTTCTTGGTCGATCGGTTTTTTTCCCGCCCACCACTAGTGGAAGTGAGCGATTTGGGAATGGCGGAAAGAGATTCCTCGTGCAGGAGGGGATCTCCGCTATTTTTTTTTTGATCTGTCATGAATTTGAGAGTCCTCTATTATGGATTTTTCGTTTATTCGAGATAAAACCTATAGTGTAATTTGCACATGCCGGGAGGCCAAATATAGTTTCTGTGTATTTCCGGAAGGCAAAAGTAAATTAATAACATTTTTCATTAAACTCTATCTGAATTTTTGGACGTGAACGAATTCTGGTTCATACGCCTGTCTTCCGAAAGTCGTCCGTCCACGAGATGTTATTACTAGCTCACATGTCCGCTTTAATTTGGAAACTGCATCGGTTGATGCAGTTACCACGGACCAGTATCTTGCTACTATTGTTTAAATTTTGAAACAAGGTTTGGATAACCTTTATTATCTTAGAGGAAAATTTTAGAGGCCATTATTTATTCCTTCGGCAGACGTGTCTGTCTTGCTGAAGATCAAACGTAAGGGAGAGTGGACCTGAATCTCATACATCTGGTTATACCTCCTGGACTGTTATAGAAAAAGGATGGAGTTTATATTTTCACCCGACTACATTTACAGCACTATGAAATATAACATGCAGCTGACTCATCATGATAATGCGGTCTACCGTCTAATGCTGTATTGAATGTTTCTGTGGGCTACATCCATCATCATATGGCATCACGCATCAACAACTGATGGAGTTACTTTCAGGTGAACCATTAAGTACTGTAATGACAGTAGAGGAACCTGACAGAATTAACTATGATGTTGTCAGGGCAACTATACTTAAAAGATATCAACTAAAAGAAGATTATCGTCTTCGTTTTAGGACAATGCTACCAGAAACTGGAGTAGAGTTCTCTGACTTTATTACGAAGATACGTCTTACATTCACACGTTGGATTGAGCTGTCTAAAACAGACAAAACATAGAAGAAGAACACATCTGGTCAGATTGGACGGGACATTGGAAAAAAAGTAAAAAGATACTTAACCACGTGATGCTGTAAGCAGCGGCTGAGTCCTTCACTAGAGCGACCTAGAAACATTACAAACACAAAAGGACTGTGTAACTACAACGCCTTGAGGATGAAGTAAACAATGATAGAAACACTGGAGCAAGGGAAGAAACAATTGACACTTGTCACGGACGACATTAATATCCTACATAAATCTGTCCAGTTATCAATGACTAGTTAGGGGAGGTAGCTTGTTTGCTTTGCAAGGGAAACAATTAGATTACGAACAAAATATGAGACTGAATAAAAGATGTTCATACTTTGTAACTTGTTTAAATTTATTGTAAACAGTTGCATTGGTCAAAGCATTATGTTTTAGGTACAATATTTGTAATTTTTATTTTCTCAAAGTTTTTTTTTTTTTATGCACGTTGTCAAACAATTTAAAAGATACACAACTTAATGCACATTTTAAAGTAATTAGTACTTAGTTGTTCTACCACTCCCAATGATAATTTCACAGGCATGTGTATTACTCGGTCGTAAATGTGCACAACAAAATGTTTCATCAGAAAATTGCCCTTTTTGTATTTCTGTCAATAAATTTCTGCTTCCGTGTTATTAAGCTAAGACCGCGTTTTTACGCGCTAGTTTAGCTATCGTTACCGTCGCGCGCCACTTGAACTGGCGAGCCGTAAAATTGGTACTAAACCCGCGCCACTTCACGTGGCTTGTCGGATAGTAGGAGTTTAATAAAAGAAAAACACATTTTTATATTGCTTCGTATTTGTGGCCAAGGGTTATCTCTTAACGAGAAGTTTAGATTTGCTTAAACCAAATAAGTAAATAAATGAAGAAAAAACTGAATACTGGGATGTGACTGTGTCCAATGGCTAGATTTCTTGCTACCCGTGGCAAGGTCATCGGTATCAAAATCTTAAACAAAAAATACGCCATAGCTTTTACGTTAAATTATTTGGTTCGGTGTTTGAAACGTTTCAAAGCAAGGCATCTATTTCAAATATTAACCACGTGCCTGGATCAGTCGGTTATGTTAGTAATCTATTTTGTAATGTGTGATATATTTCCTGATTATGTAAGAGTTTTGTAATGTGTGAGATATTTATTGATTATTTAAGAGTTATGTAATGTGTGATATATTTCCTGATTATATAAGAGTTATATAAGGTGTGATATATTTCCTTATTATGTAAGAGTTATGTAATGTGTGATATATCTCCTGATTATGTATGAGTTATGTAATATGTGAATTATTTCCGGATTACTTAAGAGTTATGTAATGTGTGATATATTTCCGGATTAGGTAAGAGTTTTTTATGAGTGATATATTTATTGATTATGTAAGAGTTATGTAATGTGTGATATATTTATTGATTATGTAAGAGTTTTGTAATGTGTGATATATTTATTGATTATGTAAGAGTTTTATAATATGTGATATATTTTTTGATGATGTAAGAGTTTTTAAATGTGTGATATATTTATTGATTATGTAAGAGTTATGCAATGTGTGATATATTTCCTGATTATGTAAGAGTTAAGTAATGTGTGATATACTTCCTGATTATACAAGAGTTAAGTAATGCATGATATATTTCCTGATTATTTAAGAGTTAAGTAATGTGTGATATATTTCCTGATTATGTAATAGTTAAGTAATGTGAAGTATATTTCCTGATTATGTAAGAATTATGTAATGTGTGATATATTTCCTGATTATGTAAGAGTTATGTAATGTGTGATATATTTCCTGATTATGTAAGAGTTATGTATTCATTTATTCATGTTCCTAAAGCGCCATATGGAGCATAGATCCACAACTACAGCTGGTCACCATGGAGACAGCCTACATTAAAACACGCATGTGCTCTTCCAGTGGTGGTTTCTGTACCAATTAAATAAACATGATGTGGTTGCCAGCCAAGATGTCACTACTTACTAAAGATGTCACCTTTTACTAAAGATGTCACCACTTTCTAAAGATGTCACCACTTCCTAAAGAAGTTACCACTTCCTAAAGCTGTCACCACTTCCTAAAGATGTCACCCCTTCCCAAAGATGTCACCAATTCCTAAAGATGTCACCACTTTCTAAAGATGTCCACACTTCCTAAAGATGTCACCACTTCCTAAAGATGTCACCACTTGTTAATGATGTCACCATTGTCTAAAGATGTCACCACTTCCCAAAGATGTCACCACATCCTAAAGATAACACAACTTCCTAAAGATGTTACCACTTCCTAAAGATGTCATCACTTCCTAAAGATGTCACCACTTCCTAAAGATGTCACCACTTCGTAAAGATGTCGCCACTTCCTAAAGATGTTACCACTTCCTAAAGATGTCACCACTTCCTAAAGATGTCACCACTTCGTAAAGATGTCACCACTTCGTAAAGATGTCTCAACTTCCTAAAGATGTCACCACTTCCTAAAGATGTCACCACTTCCTAAAGATGTTACCACTTCCTAAAGATGTCACCACTTCCTAAAGATGTCACCACTTCGTAAAGATGTCACCACTTCGTAAAGATGTCTCAACTTCCTAAAGATGTCACCACTTCCTAAAGATGTTACCACTTCCTAATGATGTCACCACTTCCTAAAGATGTCACCACTTCCTAAAGATGTCACCACTTCCTAAAGATGTAAATGTGTTTGTATTTTTTAGCTCTTGATGTCTTTTTTGTGTAGCGCAGGATTTCTTAAACTGAGTGTCGTTACTTCTGTCTTCTTTAGGTTAATATTTAGTCCTACCTGCTGGCTATGTGTATTCAGTCTATCTTTTCCTGTTTTGTCTTGGATATTTTAGATCATCCAGTGTAAAGAATACTGTCCATCTTATTCCTCTAGGTGCATACTCGGTTGTCTAGCGCATATAGTTTTATATATGGGAATATACATTTCAACTGTGTGTCTGTGAGTCTGGTAGGCAAGGCTTGATTATTATTTGTACGTACGGGTAGATAGAGCGTTTGTTAATCGCGGGAAAGTTACCTAGTTGGAAACCTGGTATTGTCAGCTTCCATCTGCCCAGCTGTAAATAGGTACCAAATTTTGCTCTTAGGTTATGTCAGGCAAAGGCGGGGCGGAAAGGAACAGGTCACTGCACCTCAGACAGCGGAGACTCATTATAGCACATTCTCTAACACTTCACTTCCCTACGGAAGTATCTGGTATTGGACTACTGCTACAATAAGTTGGACTATTGCTACAATAAGTTGGACTATTGCTACAATAAGTTGGACTACTGCTACAATAAGTTGGACTACTGCTACAATATGTTGGACTATTGCTACAATAAGTTGGACTATTGCTACAATAAGTTTGACTATTGCTACAATAAGTTGGACTATTGCTACAATAAGTTGGACTATTGCTACAATAAGTTGGACTACTGCTACAATAAGTTGGACTACTGCTACAATAAGTTGGACTACTGCTACAATAAGTTGGACTATTGCTACAATATGTTGGACTACTGCTACAATAAGTTGGACTACTGCTACAATAAGTTGGACTACTGCTACAATAAGTTGGACTACTGCTACAATAAGTTGGACTATTGCTACAATAAGTTGGACTACTGCTACAATATGTTGGACTATTGCTACAATATGTTGGACTATTGCTACAATATGTTGGACTATTGCTACAATAAGTTGGACTATTGCTACAATAAGTTGGACTACTGCTACAATAAGTTGGACTATTGCTACAATATGTTGATCTATTGCTACAATAAGTTGGACTATTGCTACAATAAGTTGGACTACTGCTACAATAAGTTGGACTACTGCTACATTAAGTTGGACTACTGTTACAATATGTTGGACTATTGCTACAATAAGTTGGACTATTGCTACAATAAGTTGGACTATAGCTACAATATGTTGGACTATTGCTACAATAAGTTGGACTACTGCTACAATAAGTTGGACTACTGCTACAAAAAGTTGGACTACTGCTACAATAAGTTGGACTACTGCTACAATAAGTTGGACTACTGCTACAAAAAGTTGGACTACTGCTACAATAAGTTGGACTAATGCTACAATATGTTGGACTATTGCTACAATATGTTGGACTATTACTACAATAAGTTGGACTATTGCTACAATAAGTTGGACTACTGTTACAATATGTTGGACTATTGCTACAATAAGTTGGACTATTGCTACAATAAGTTGGACTATAGCTACAATATGTTGGACTATTGCTACAATAAGTTGGACTACTGCTACAATAAGTTGGACTACTGCTACAATAAGTTGGACTACTGCTACAATAAGTTGGACTACTGCTACAATAAGTTGGACTACTGCTACAAAAAGTTGGACTACTGCTACAATAAGTTGGACTAATGCTACAATATGTTGGACTATTGCTACAATATGTTGGACTATTACTACAATAAGTTGGACTACTGCTACAATAAGTTGGACTACTGCTACAATAAGTTGGACTACTGCAACAATAAGTTGGACTACTGCTACAATAAGTTGGACTACTGCTACAATAAGTTGGACTACTGTTACAATAAGTTGGACTACTGCTACAATAAGTTGGACTACTGCTACAATAAGTTGGACTACTGCTACAATAAGTTGGACTACTGCTACAATAAGTTGGATACTGCTAAAGTCCGTTCACCAATTGATGTTCAACTTTGAAATTTGTTTTAAAAAAAAACTACCTGATGTAATGAATTTATATTTTGCATGTAGTCTTATATTATCCATGACGTTACAAATATGTTGTTGTTAAGTCAATATCAATTCTGCATTCTTCAAAACTGTAAATTCCTTTGATCTTTTCCGAATCTTACAAGAAGCACGGCTTAACAATTAAATTTTGCAGTTTACTACGTCATAAATGTCAAAAGTAGGATCAGAGGCGTATCCATATCTGCTCACCGCATAGGAAACAGCTATAAGTAGTGATACATTTAAATACGAAAAGTAAGGGAAAAGAAATTTTATTCAAAACTATATTGTATACGACACGGTAAATTTTACATGTATACCTGCACTATTTCTTCTTGTTTTGAAGGAGCATAATTACATTGTTTTATGTTTTTGATATCTCAATTAAGTTACCTTTATCTCAGTCCGTATCTGACGATTCTATTAGATTAACAACTGTTAATGGCAGGATAAACTGTAATCCATCACATTGCCAGTATTCTTCTTCTTCACGGAGCACATGATCTAGACATTTCTTCCAGAACTGAAAATCTGTCTTTTTTAGGGTATCGTGTGTAAGAACTTTCACGTCGCTCATTTTAAATGTGGTGTTCTGTGCTGCAACATGTCCTTTGATTTTAGCCCAAAGTAACTCTATTGGGTTAAGATGCGAATGATAAGGTGGTAGTCGAAGAGAGGTGTGACCATATGATTCAATTATTTTGTCAACGCAATACACCTTAGTCTTATTAGTCTGTTTCACAAGCTGTAACAATTCAGGTTTCAAATAGTTATTGTCGACATTGACATTTTCATTTCGTAGCCAAGTTCTTATTTCATCTTTTGTGCTTGAGGAAGTTGGTACTTTGTCTTCTTGAGCTACAACATTGTGATAAGATGCATTGTCCATTACAATACACGAAGGTCTGTCAAGAATGGGGAGAAGAGTTATTTCTATCCATGAACGAAAAATGTGTCCATTCATTTCAGTGTGGTAGTCCCTACCATCTGTTGAAATTGCCTGGAACATTAGTTCTGCGTCATGGACAATTCCATTTTCACTGCTGCCAACATGCACAACTATAATTCGTTGTCCTTTGCTACTGGGAATTGTCCTTATATGAACACTGTCAGAAGATTGCCATTCTTTCTCATTTGTATGGTGCGAATTAACCCATGTTTCGTCTAAATATACTAAATCATATCCGTCCATCCTTCGTGCTCGTATCTGTCTAAGGAATTTGCTTCGGGTAGCAGTTAAGTGTAGTTTTTCACATAATACGCTCCTGCGTCCAATAGATTTGCGAAACATAAAACCGACGGACCTTACAACTTTCCAAAGTGTTGTTTTTGAGATATCAATGTCACAATCCTTTAGCAGCTTCACTTTCAGTACTCTGTTAATATCAAGCGCAACCTGTGTTCTTCTATCAGGTCTATTGATGTCGTGATATAAACTCCCCTTTTTAGCCTCCCCGTAGAAGTGTCTATAGAGCATTACAGTAACCTTCTTCATAGTTATAAATTTGCACTTCGAACTCATAATGAATGTAATATTATTCTACGAGGGGCGTTCAGAAAGTAATGCACCACATCGTTTTTCTCAGCTAGTAATGAAGATAGAAGCATGCAATGTTGCACACTTCAAATATGGCATGTGCCAATTGTGTGCACAAAATTGCACTGCAACCGGCCAAATAATACGGGTGCCCTAAACCGTTGAAATGGAGCGTGTAAGCAGCTTGCGTTGTAAACAGGGAATTGTGATAGAATTTCTCGTTGCAGAGTAGAAAACTGTTGTGAATATTCACAAGCGACTATGTGATGCGTATGGAAGTTTTGCAGTTGACAGGAGTACAGAGAATCAAAGAATCATGAAGTGGAGATACGGAGCTCCTTGATCGGCCGCGCTGTGGACGTCCTGCCACAGCCACCAACGCAGAAATGTTGAAATACGCTGAGAGCATTATTCTTACTGATAGGCGAATAACTACTCAGCAATTGGCCTTGCAGCAGTCAGTCAGCGTTGGTAGTGCAAATGCAGTTATAAAAACTCTCGGATTTTCTAAGGTTTGCGCAAGATGGGTTCTTCGAAGTCTCACAAATGACCACCGATTGCAAAAGAAAGCAATTTCTTCTGAATTGTTGGAGTGTTTCAATGCTGATGGAGAGAACTTTTTATCTAAGATCGTTACAGGTGACGAAACCTGGGCACATCATTTTGAACCTGAGACAAAAAGAAAGTCAATGGAGTGGCATCATCCGCAATCACCAAGAAGAAAGAAATTCAAGACAATTCCTTCAACTGGAAAGGTCATGATCACTGTCTTTTGGGACATTGAAGGTGTGATTCTTGTGGACGTTATGCCAAGAGGAGAGACAATCAATTCGCAAGCTTACATTAAGACATTGAAACAACTCAATCAACGTTTTTCGCAGAGTTCGGCCGCACAAGAATCCAACAGACCTGCTTCTCCTTCACGACAATGCGCGCCCTCACACAAGTCTGGCAACACAGGAAGCAATCACCAAATTGGGTTGGACTCTACTACCCCATCCACCCTATAGTCCCGATTTGTAACCCTCTGATTTTCATCTATTTGGTCCACTTAAAGATGCACCCCGTGGGACAAGGTTTGAAGATGATGAAGGAGTGATTCATGCAGCGAAGAAATAACTACATGATCAAGACAAAATCTGGTACGGGCTAGGAATGCATGCACTTGTTTCGCGCTGGCATAAAGCCGTACAAGTTGATGGGGATTATGTTGAATAATACCAATGTTTACATGACATATGCATGTATATTGTTTATAAATTTCATGCTTTTTGAATAAACAGCTCCTGAGAAAAACGATGTGGTGCATTACTTTCTGAACGCCCCTCGTATATGTGCAGAAAAGAAATTTGTTTCAATATAATACAATGCAGCTATAACTTTACAATAATTTCACAATACGCCACTGACTTTACAGCGATGTCGCACTATCAGCTTTCAACAGCAGACACCTGCGGTGCACGAAATGTCATAATTTTGTCTTAAAATATTTTTTTGTTCTATTGAAAAACCATTTATTGCCCGTGCAACACAAATGTACTGCTGACATGCTACATTTTAATACCGGTAGGGGAGTGTGATTTTAATATAACCTGAAGAAGAGATATCTTAAACTAGATACATTTTCTGGAGGCAAAAAAATGTTTTCATAACGTCATGGATAATATAAGACTACATGCAAAATATAAATTCATTACATCAGGTAGTTTTTTTTTTAAAAACAAATTTCAAAGTTGAACATCAATTTGTGAACGGACTATACAATAAGTTGGACTAAGTACAACTATAAATAACAACTGGTGTGCACATTTCCTCTACATTTGAAAGCAGGTTTTTTTTTTGTCGTTCTTGTTAAGTATTTTTCTTTAATATCATGTAAGCGTAGCTTATAAACATAGAATCCATGTGCGACACATATTTCAACGAAAGTGTTGCCTTTCTCCTTTACTGAGAGTATGTCCGCTTTCTTTCTGAATTTTCTTATCAGCCCATCTATTTTCTCCCCTCTTCTCTCCCCTACCTCTATTTTTGCGCCAATGTTTCTTCGTGTTATGTACCGAAGGTATCGACGAAAGATCACGGTCTCCGTAGCTCCCTCAATGATTCTGATATGTAAGATAATTCATGGTATAATTACAATAAGTGGTGAAAAGGCCGATCACCTTGGTAGAGTCACCATAGCACAGAAGAGGCAAGGACTGTTTGATAGGGAGTCCATCTGGCTGGTGCCGCCCTGCTCGCCCTCAAGACAACCAATTGTTACCACAGCTTACCCATCGGCCACACAGTCTCTCGGTACATTGGTCCACTTTAGGCTTGGGGACATTTACTAATAAGTAAACTATTACTTAACCCATGATGTTGCAGTGTTCTGCACAGCGCTTCTTTAAGGCTTTACGTGTTTGGAGATGGCTTGACTTTCGTTTCACGAAACGTCCCGTGAATGAAAATGCCTTGACTTTCGTTTCACCAAACGTCCCGTGAATGAAAATGCCTTGACTTTCGTTTCACCAAACGTCCCGTGAATGAAGATGCAATGACTTGAGCGTTAACAGGCTTATTAAAATTCTGTATCAGAACTGCGTTAAACATGGACATGTAATTGTGAATAAATTTCTTGTAGACGCCATTGTTATAAAAAAGTGTGTACATATTTCACGTCACCTTTTCATGTGAAGAAAATGTGACAAGACACAAAGTGTGATAGGAAAGATGAATTGTTTCCATGAGCATGCCAAATTATCAAGCATATCTACAAGTTATAGATGTCGATCTATTCAAACTATATTATTACAAATTACATATTAAGACAAATTGCAAATAATATTTACAAAATCTTATTATTTCGAACACTAGTCATAAACAAGAAAATCGTGAGAGTACATAACAATTTCAAACACTAGTCACATACAAGATAATTGAGGCATTACATAACACTTTCAAACATTAGTCACATTCAAGATAATTATGACATTACGTAACACTTTCAAACAATAGTCACAGACAACTACATTTATGTTTTCTGTGACAGTTTTGCAAATCTTGACAAAATGATTTTGTGAGACTAATAACTGAGAAGGAAGAAGGGAGGACAACCCCGACAGTTTATGTTTTAGGCTGTCAATTACCTTCCAAAATTCTGGCAAACTTTGTTTTACACTTTTCGTAATAATAATATCATAGGTAATTACAGTTTCATATTAAAATAATTCAGATTAATAAAATCAACAAATAAAATTATTAGTAATACTAACAGAAAATGGTTTAATTCAAGGGTACGTATATTACTTTGATCTGAAGAGCCTATTAAGTTTATTTCTAGCGTCTCCTTGTACAACGTCGGAATTAATCCCTGGACAGACAAGACTGACAGGCGGTTCCTTTCCTTCGACCAATGATCATTTATTAGAGAACACTATTTTAACGTTAACATTGTGCCCAGGAATGATAAAGAAAAGATGTCCTATCTACACCACCAACATTAACATTAACATTGTCACCTGGGAGTACAACACATTTGGAGGAGAGATTATATTTTCCCATAGTTTTAGTGACGTCATAAATACTGTCAAAATGTAGGAACTCACGCTATTAGAATACATGATCATTGATGTAAAAGTTAAACACAAAACGTAACTGTTCAAGTAGAAACTTATAAACAGGTAACACAAAGGTAAAAATATTGACAGACTATTGTGATTTACGTTAACATAAAGGTCTAACAGGTTCTTAAATTTTAATAATCAGTGGAAAGCCGGACACAATAACGTTTTTATACAATGTCTGCTGTAGGGAGAACGAAAGTGTAAAAATAAGGACATGTCCACCGCTTGCCGGACGTCTGGTAACTCTACACTCTCACTAGCTGGTAGCATAATGAAGGGTGTCTAGGGTTTCATAATGATGGCCACAATCTAGATCATATATATCAAGATTATATGACATGAGTCTAATTAATTTTATGACAGAATAGTGCAATATCTTGATTCAGTGAATTTAGCTGTTGAATGGTTCAAAAAGTCTTGGTAATTTGGAGGAAGCTTTAAAATGACGAACAAAAAACAATGTATTTACAGGGTAAACAAAATCTTAATTGAGGTTGTAATTCTTCTGCTGTATGACTTTCTAATAATTACGTCGGTATCTACACGAGCGCTGGTCGTAGTCCTGTTTGTCTGTGGTGTTTTGTCATACAATATTATCAAGAGATTGATGACGAGCGCTGACAGAACAATTTTGGCAAACGAAAGACTGGGAAGTACATTGACATTCAAAGGTTGAATGAAACAAAAGTCTACATTACTACGACGGGTCAAGTGCAAAATGTTTTTAAATGTAACAACAAAACTTAAACAATGAGTGCCGCATGTACAGCAAATACATATTGTGTTATTCAGCCTTATATAGTTAAATTAATAGTATGTTATTTTAGAATCTGTTTGGATACAATTAACCAACAAACGAAAAGCTTTTACTTACTTACTTACTTAGTCGTTCCCCTTCTACCGTGAGGTGTAGAGGTTTAGAAGAGAGAGCGCCAGACTATCATATCGGCTGTCTTCCTCCTGGCCTGGTTCCATTCTAGTCCCCGGTCCTTCAAAGATTGTCTAATGTTGTCCTCCAAGCGGGCTCTGGGTCGTCCTGGCGGTCTGGATCCCTGGCTGTTTGTTTCCCATGCTTGTCGTGGTAGCCGATCTCCTCCCATTCTGCAGACATTGCCAGACCGTCTTACTTGGAACTGTTCTACTTGGGTCTGCAGAAGGTGGGATTTTAGGCCTTGGCGTATCGTCTGGTTGCGGACCATGTCTCTTCTTGTTACTTCAACCACCTTCCTCAGATACCTCATTTCTGAGATTTGGATCTCTCTTTTGTGGGTCTGTAGTAAAATCTGCGAGAATAATCGCTCATTTTCAGTAAGATTTTAGTCATAAAATGATAATAAATACAACAGCCCTATTGTGTCTGACGGGGATGCTCTCACACGCCAGCATAGCGCTGAATTTAGTGCATAGGAACGGCTTAGAACCGCTCCCCCCGTTTAAACCTACTCGCGTTCCTTGTGACGTACATTTTTAACATTTTGCCCGATTCGATAGAGACTGTGGCAAGACTTACAATTAACGCTTTGGCGGAAGTGTGCCGCAAAATAACTATCTGAATTAACGTATTCTGTCAACTTTAACACGAATTTAGTAGTAATCCTTACATTTTTTGGTATTGTTACACGATACAATACAAATTATTAACGCCAATTCTTACCCGCCATGCACTTCCCCCCTTTTCGTTTGACACATTCTGGAATGCAGATATACACGCGCGAGCAAAGCCAGCCAAAGCAAAACCACGCAGACAAATTTATTTCCATTCTCGCGGTAGCATTTCTGACGTAACTGAAACAAGTTAGTTATTTGAAAATACATGCTGGCGGAATGAAAAAGAGGAAAAGATGGCCGTCTTGTTAAAAATTTTACTTGACGATTGTCAGTGGAAAAATTGTAAAATCTAAACCAATATCAAACTGACCATAAAAATCATATAGTAATATAGCTTAAAGTTTAATGAGCAAGAATATGTTTGAAATAATATGATAGTCACAATATTAGCACAGTTATTGAAGAAATACTAAATGTCTACGGGCGCACTAACAGACTGACGGTTGTTCCTGCTTGTTAATTTTTTTTTCGTTAGTAGGGACGCCAGCTTAGAAATAGCGGCATTGAGGTACATTCAAATTCGCTTGGGTAAACAGAGAGTATAGGGGAAAGGGGGCGGTAGGAAAATGTAATCCAAAACGAAACATCTTTTTGTATTGGCATAACTAAGGCAGGCTGGCCAATCGACTACCAGACGCAGAGTTGGGAATTATTATTATTTTTTTTTTTTTTAAAGAACTGCATTTGAATTCTGTTAGTCGAAAGTTTCGATTGGCCAGAGATACAAAATATTAGCAAAAAGCTTTCGCTGCTCAGTGCCAGTTGAGAAAATTTTCATTCAGTTACGCTGAGATCAGCTGTGATAAATTTAAACTTAAATAATAGATAAATAGTCACAGTCTGGGCAGAGCACAGGGAAACTGAGGCCATTTCTTTGGAAAGTCAGCGTCAATTGTTTATATTTTCTTGAATTGTGGTAAGGATGCTTTATGAATTACTATGTTTATTCCAACAACCAAAGTTAGATACTGCTATGGGGGAAAGTGAAGGACATGCCGGGAGCAGTCATTGTTTAGTCCTCACTTTGAAATGTATCTAACTGGTGTATGTTGTCATGATTTTGTTTAAACATTATTGCATTAGAATAGTAATAAGCCTCTGTGTTCTATGAACACTATTAAGCATGCCTGAGGCATTTATATTTAAAAAAAAGAAACAGAAGAGAAAATCATACCAAAGGAAATGTGGTTACTCCACATTATTGTGTTGAGGAAAAATATGTAAACGTACAGTGGCGTATCTGCCATAGGGACCTGAGGTGTGGTCACAGCAAGGTGGGAGTCATGTAAAATTAGGGGCGAATGCCCCTGTAAGGCACGCGAGGCTGACCCCATACCTTCTTAGGAGAATAACAAATATAGTGAGTGATCAGATGTAAAAGACCAGGGTGTCCTTTTGTTGCAGAGGTTCTATTTCCTGGTGCCAGCGGGTGACAGTAAACCTGCTGAGTCAGAAACATACTATCAAGTCTCCGACCCTTCATATGCTGTCAACAGATAACGGGAGGAGCTTGGTGCACGTTTGAAAGAGATTTTCTGCATCTACATATTGTATTTTATTCTACCAAGGAATCCCAGGTGATGAGTTAGGCATTTGGGTACATCTGACACTTTCGCTTTAACAAACACTGATATTTCAACATATATTCAGGAAGTTTTGGGGCGTGATGAAACTACAGCCCCTCATACACAGTGACTCTCCCTGCTAGATTAAGAGACTTTAACCACTGTTTTAATTCACTTCCTCATAGAAAATTAAAGTGTTTTTGTGGTGTGTACCATCATCTCATTTCTCCCCTAGACACTAGGTACATCATACACCATACACAAGAGTGACCATGTGAGATCTAGGGAGGTAGCGTTAGGTACCCTGCACATAATTCATCATCATCATCTTTTTTATAGTCAGGGGCCTATATTTGCTTGACCTCACACGGTTTATGCAGACACCGAGTTCATTCTTTGTTAGGATACCATCATAACCTCCCCAGCAAAATCAACTTTGCTACAATTACTCTCCAGCATTCCGCACCGCAGAGAAGCACAGAAAGCACATAGCTCTGATATAATCTTAATTTTTTCTTGTGCTGTACTGAGAGGACTTCCAGATGTTGTTTGGACTAAAAAAGGCTGTTCTTGCTTTGTTCATTTTGTTGTTGATGTCTTTGCTTGCTCCGCCGTCTGGTGTTACTATGCATCCTAGGTATGTGAAGGTGTCTGTCTGTTCCAGTTGCTGATTCCTTACTGATATAGGCCCAGGGTTGTTCACATTGAGCGTCATGACCTCTGTCTTCTTTAGATTGATGTTCAAGCCCCCCTAAGTACCGCCCACTGTACAGTGAACCTTGCCTGCTAGGTAGGAAGCACTCAACTTGGGTAGGAAGGACTTAACATTTTAAAGGTAACAACACTGGAAATCCGTACATAAACATAATTAATGCAGTATTGTATGTATTGAGAAATGGTCGTGCCAGTAAAATTAAAGCTATAATACATGATAATTCCGTTTATTTTTCTACGTGACAGTGTATAAATAAATAAAAATTAATAAAGTAAAACTGGGTAGATGACATTCCTTCGACATATAGATCTAACCAACGAAAATCAGTATGCGTCAGTTAAAAATCTGTTAAACATATGTATATTGCTTATTTAGTAACTACTATTACCACAAGAGCATTAAAAACTATTTTTTACCTTAACATAAAAAGTCAAATAATTTATAACGTCATCTGCTCGCATTGTGACATGTGTTGCTGTTGTTTGCGTTCGCTCGACCATATCTCACTCTTACATGCTGGCGTTTTCTAAGTGGTATGTAGGCTTACCTTGTGTAGTAGTTTACAGCTGAGCTTCGATATCTACGCCTTTCGGCCCGACACATTCGATTTCAGCACAAAATTGTTGCGGGTTTGCTTTCCCTGCCATCTCACGCCCATAGGAAAGCTTTACCTCATGTCCAATACAATGGTCTTCTGTGCCCAGAACACTTAGGCCGCTTACACACGAGCGTTTCTTGTCGCGCGTTTCTCACGCGTGACGAATGAAGGAGTAAGGGATTTACAGGCTGCTCAGCCGAGCGAGACTGTCTGTGAATCCGTACTCTTTCATTCGTCACGCGTGAGAAACGCGCGTCAAGAAACGCTCGTGTGTAAGCGGCCTTATAGCGGAGCGGGAAACGAAGCTTACTGTTTTGTCCGTAATAAGTCTAATTGTAATCAAGTTAAGTTGTTATTGATAACTAGCTATTTTTGAATTACGATACAGAGCACTGATACTGCCTCACTTTGGTCTCTGGTGGTTGACAGGTCGGAGCTATTTGAATAGCTGATTTCCGCGAATGGTGTGAGCCGTTATTTGACAATGGTAGAGAGGCTGAGTAACATCAGGACAAAAAAAAAACCTTTGAGAATGCAGCATAAGTAGACTTGACTCGGCACGAACATGGACGATACTACTTTATTCTCATATAGTACATGATCCAACATGGACGATAATACTTTATTCTCATATAGTACATGATCAAACATGGACGATAATACTTTATTCTAAATAGTACATGATCAAACATGGACGATAATACTTTATTCTCATATAGTACATGATCCAACATGGACGATAATACTTTATTTTCATTTAGTACATGATCCAACATGGACGATTGTCGTAGATATTATTAAGATAGGTTGAAACTGTTTAAGGTCCCGTCCGAGCAGAGGTGATAATGGTAAACTATGTGAGAATAAGAGTACAAAATAGCTTTACTTTTCACAAGGGTAAGAGTGTAAGAGGAAGGACAGTCTCTGGATTGAGTAATTGCTCTAATCCAGCCTATCTCACGACAATATTTAACTAGACGCACTTACTCTCCTGGTACAAATATACCAGTTACACTTCACTTACATATACACAATTATGTGACATAATACGTACAGACGTGAAAACACTATAAGGGCAGGTACTTTGACCAACACGATAAGTTAAGGTTTATTATGTTTATTATCTAGAAAATCACAACATCAATAGTATCTATCAGAAAGTATAGTTTACAGTCATAAAGAAAGTGCAAGAAAATTTATTAACCCAATAGGCCCTCCTCTATTTTAAAGGAATCCCAAAGTTGATCCCGACAGAGGTAATTAACCCAGAAGATTACAGTTAATAATAATGAATAGTGATAGACGATAAAGTAAAAAATAAAGAACCAAGTCTCTAGTTAATCTATCCTGAAACAAAGAAGAAAAGAAATAATATAACAGTATTAGCGAACACGAAAAGACAGAAGTGAGTATAATGATTATAAAAAAAATGAAATATTCATTTCTCTTTCTTACAATCTGTCAGTCTGGCCACAATCAATCACACTTACCTACTGCTCTTGAACATATCAGTGTATCTTTGACATATTTTCAGGGTGGTGCTATCCAAGGGACCCCAGTTCCTCCAAGAATGATTAATTTTTCCTAATGGGGAACGCCCGCTTAAATAGGGCTAATTTGTGTGTGACAAAGTTCACGTCAGGTAGTGCAGGTAGATATATACATATATATATATATATATTGCGATCAAAATGTTCACCATGGGCAGCACACAGTAGTCCGATATTTAAGGAAAATGTCTGGTGGGTACACTGTTAGAAAACCAATAAGGATAAGCAAAGGATCTCCCATCTATTTTTATCTCTCACTCTGGGGTTCAGTGCCGGTTATGGACCCACGTATTCCTTTTTCTGGATAAATCCACTTGAGAAAAGAAAAACTACGATAGTCAATATTCTCTAACAAATGTTTATATATAGATATTTGGCCACCACAGGCGGATCAGATTTGCTGTGAACAATCTGGGTAATTTCTTGTCTCGTTATGATTGTTATTCTTTAAATGTTTATATGTGGGAACTCTCTCTCTGGAAGAAAAACAAGAGGACCGCACAGGTCAAAATCTAAGACCCGATAATATTTTAAGAATGTTTCTGGAGCTTTTTAGACCGATAGATATCAGCGTTGATCGCCGAAACACAAGAAAACTGAAATAAGTCTCCAAGTATTTCTATAGGAAATCCAGATAATTAAGACTCCAAAAATGATTGCTAGACCATAAAAGAAATCCTGATAGCAAACTGATAACTGAGTTTGATGAGGCGACTATACATATAAAATGGCGGATTTTTGTCTCCCCTATGAGGAAATTCACACCTCTCGTAGATTCTACGTTCAATTCTTGAATAAAATGATTTTTACACACCTTTTACCGCCAAGCTTAGCCGTTGCTAGAGATTTCTCTCCCTCCCCCCCCCCTCCCCGCATTGACGGTTCTCGTTCGGGTGTTAATCAGAGGTGTTACAAAACTCTGCTCACTCTTAGTGACTACAGAAGACGTCGATAACATGACCGCCGGCGCCGCCTCTGGTCCGCCTCTTTGAAGAAATGACAGTAAGAGGTTCATAGATTGCTAACTATAATGGCTTGTGAGAGAAGACCGTAGGAATGGCTAAATTAAATTTAAGACGGAGAGCGAATGACATGGCTTACAGCGCGCTCACCTGGACGTGCTAATTAAGGAAACACGTGGAATGCACGTATTTGATTTCAACAAAATGGGGGGCGCCAGTGAGATTAAAGTGTAGCTTCATTTTCATCTGTCACAGTCGTCCCGCTTGAAGACATGAAACCGTTTTTCATGTTTCTTATATGACAATGAAGCTGGCTTGATCTGCAACTTCTGAATGATTGTTGTGTTCAATTTCATCCTCTTCTTCTGTGCTCCAATTCCTACTCATGAAGTCTGCTCCCACATTCTGTTTTCCAGGAATGTATTCCACTTTAAAGGAATATTCGCTTAATAGCAAGGCCCATCGCGTGATCCTTGCGTTAAATTCCTTATTCGCGCCAAGAAATGCTAGAGGAGCATAGTATGTTTGCACCGTGAATGATACTCCGTAAAGATATTCATGGTGCCTCCTTATGCCATGAACAAGTGCCAGACACTCTCTTTCAACTGTGGAATATTTACATTCTGTAGTATTCAGTTTACGGCTGCCATACGCAACGGGAAATAACAGATTTGGATCGGTGTCATGTACTTGGAGTAGTGTTGACCCGATGCCTTGACCCGAATGTGTCGACCCGCAATATAAACGGTTTCTTGAGGTCAGGTAGTTTTAAAATGGAGTATTGAGACAGTTGTGTCTTAAGTGTGACGTAAGCTTGATCACACTTGGAATCCCAAATCACTTTGTCCGTTCGCCCCTTTTTGGTAAGGTCAGTAAGGGGTGCCGTTAGTCCGTTGAAATTGTTGATAAATTTCAGATAGTAAGCACACAGTGATAGAAAAGAATGGGTGTCTTTTTTCGTTTGGGGCCTTTTAGTGGCAACTATTTTCTCAATGTTCTTGGTAACTGGCCACAAGGAGCCTTGAGAAATGGTATGCCCCAGGAAGTCTAGCTTTTCAAAACCGATGAGACATTTGCTAGGTCTGGCTGTGAGACCAGTTTCCTGTAGTCTCTTGAGGAGCATAGCAACCGTAGCATTATGTTCATCATAGTTTTCCGATGCAATCAATATGTCATCCATGAAATTATGGATATGGAGACTTTGCAAGGGTTCTGAAAGCTTTCTCATCATTCTGGTGAAGATTCCTGGTGCGTTGTGCAATCCATACCGCATCACGTTGAAGGTGTAGTGTCCTTCACTGGTGCTAAAAGCTAACAAAGGTTTAATTTCCTCCTTGACCGGTATTTGATAATAATCTTTACTCAGGTCAATCTTGGAGAAAATTCTTACATTGCTAAGCTTGGTGAATGGCTCAGAAACGCTCTGCAGAGGTTCAGGCTGGAATTCCGTTATTGTTTTAAGTAAACGGTAATCTATGCACAGCCGAACTTCCTTATTTGGCTTCTGTAACAGAACAACACTCAAACTGTAAGGAGAGGTAGACTCACTGATAATTTCTGCTTGACGTAGCTTGTCTATTTCTCGGCGTAGTGCATCAGCTTTAGCGTACGGAATGGGGTAAACTCTGGTTCTAACACGGGTCTCGTTCATCAATTTCATATCAAATTCTATGAGATTTGTTTACCAGGTACACCCATTAAGACTGCAGTGTACTGTTTCAATAGCGCCCTGGTTTATGTCTGTTGTGCTTCTGAGAGATTTTCGCCAACTTTGACATCTTTGAAGGATTCCGTTTGTTGCAATGGATATTCCATGCAACTATCGTCATCTTCTTATCTTCTGTTGCTATGGCGACCGCGAGGAGATGTTCGGAGGACGGCACCGGTCTTTCCAAGTATTTATTTAGCAGATTTACGTGGTAGACCTTCTCCTTTCCTTTAATAGAGATCTTGTAGTTAGTGCGGGAGATCTTTTTAAGGACGGTAAATGGCCCTTGCCATCCGATGCGAAGTTTGTTGTTTCCGGTTGGAAGTGACAACAAAACTTTCTCCCCTGGTTGGAGTTCTGTCTCTTTCTTAGTTTTATTGTATCGTTGAGCGTGCTTTGCACGTGCTTTCTTAAGGTTGGTTGTTGCTAGGACCCATCCTAGTAGTAACCTTTCCTTGAGCTCTGATACATATTTGCTTGCTGAGACGACTGTCTCCTCAGCCTTCTGGTCTGTCAGCGACCGAAGTAAGGCTTCTAGCGGCCCTTTTATAGGTCTGCCGAATAAAAGTGTAGCTGGTGGAAATCGTGTAGATGCCTGGGGAACTTCTCTGTAGGCGAATAAGGCTGCAGAAATGTATAGGTCCAAATCTTCAGGTTTCTCTTGTAACAGCTTACGCAACATCATGGTGAGGCGGCCGTTGAAGCGCTCCACGAGCCCATTTCCGTCCGGATGGTAGGGGCTTGTGTGGATGAGTTTGGCCCTCAAGATCTTAAAGATCTCCTTCATTAACAGGCTACGGAATTGGGATCCGCTATCCGTCAAAACTTGTTGAGGGAACCCTAACCGTGTAAAAATTTGCACGAGGGCTTCTGCGACATGCTTGGAATCCGTGCATAATAGCGGTATAGCTTCTGCCCACATAGTGCATGTGAAGACTAATGTCAGGATAAACCTGTTCCTCCTTTTAGTCCTTTCTAGGAATCCTACAATGTCGACAGCAACACGTTCAAATGGGGTTCACACTATTGGCGTTTCCCCCATGGAAACAGAGGGGGTCCAATGCTTGGGTGCCACACGTTGCCACTGGACGCAGGATTTCACGTATCTGATATTATCAGTGTTCATTCCTGGCCACCAATAGTGAGTCGATACTCGCTGAATAGTGGCGTTTTGTCCCATATGTCCGCTAAAGGGAATAGAGTGCCCTATTTCTAAGATCTGGTTTCTGTACTGTTTCTGAACTAGGAGCTGATTACCCCCTTGTTCAGGGTTGCCCGTTCTACGATAAAGTACTTCATCCTTAGCAAAAATGTCCCCGTTGTTTCTGGGGTCCTTGGCCATGGGCAGTTTCCTAAAGCAGGGCTCCAAGGTAGGGTCTTTTGTAGCGCCTCTTTTAGTTCCATAGGTAACAAATATGGAGCCGGCTCCCGTTCCTTCTGGGCTTGCCCTCTTTTGTTACTGCTGCCACAATCGGCTCTTTCGGTCTCCCAATAAACATGTATCTACAGCCAAGTATGACTGGGTAGATAGGATCATCCATAATGGCCGCTTTGATAACGCCTCTGACAAAATCAGAGTGTATTTCCACCAGTGCGATGGGAAGCGTCCTGGGTGCATAACTCTTAAAAATTATACATAGTTTGACGGTTTCTTCTGTCTCTTGACCGGGTTTGACCAAATGCCTTGAGACAATGCAATCAAAGGATAAACCCGTGTCAAAAAGACAAGACGTTGAAGTACCGTTCAAAATAACAGTTCTTCGCGTTGAGGGCCTTTCCCCCTAAGGTTGAAAATCACTGACGTTGATTCTACCTAACGATTCTGTTTGCAAGCATCTGATGCGATTAAGCCCGGTGTGTTTGCCCTGATCAGACGTCCCTGCTGTAGGGGTATTTCCCTTGTCTTAGCCTTTATGGCCGCGCTGCCACGAAGGCCGTGCGTGTTTATCAGGATTGTTGTTGTTGGTGGAATATCGGGTCTTGTAGAATTTCGATTTTTCCTTGGGAGGTCTCTGGGGTACGGTTTCTCGTTGGTTATAGTGATTGGAAGAATGGGAAGACTGGGATGAATGGGATGACTGTTCTAGATTATTTTTTCGAGAAGGCTCATCTGTTGGTTTGCGTTTAGTGCTGGGAAGTTCGGCCAACGCATCTACATAACGCTCAGCCTTACTGAGGATGTCATCCAACTTCAATGCGCCTTGTTCTGCTAGAAATCTGCGGGTTTCGTTCGACACAGTGGTTTTTATTTGTTCTGTAAAGACAAATTCTAGAAGTCCTTCGTACGTGATGTGAAGCTAGGAAAGCTCCACACATTTTGTCAAATAACTCGTCAGCCGTGAAGAGAACTGTAGAAATGTATCAGTGCTCTCCTTTCGGCTGTTTCTGAACATTTGCAGAAATTTTCGAGCGTTGATTTCGAACCGCTCCAGTAAAGCCTTCTTTAAGATCTCGTAGTTGTCTTGGCTGCTTCCCAGTTTGATGTACACGTCATAAGCGGTACCTTTCAGAGCCTGTGAAAGCTTCATGTCCCACCGGGAACTCTCTAGCCCATACAGATTCGCCATTTTCTCAAATATCTCTAGAAACGTGTCACTTTTTTCATTGGGGCGAGGGAAGGATTCTAGGGCAAAGGACATCGCTGTAAGTTGAGAAGATTGAGTACTGGAGAGATCCGTTGACTGTGACTGGGGTGGAGACTCTCCGTTGCTGGAGGAAGACACAGCACCACGGCTTTGGACCTCAAGGCCTTAAGTGCCAGTTCATGCTGTGTCTCCTTTTCTCGTTTCTCTCGTTGTCTCTCTTTCTCTCTTTCAATGCGAGCTTCCATCTCTGCCTCAATTTTCTTCTTTTCCATTTGACGATCTTCCGCTTCTTTTTTCTCCGCTCTATCTTGTGCTTCCTTCTTCTCTGCTCTATCTTGTGCTTGCTTCTCTCTAGCTTCTGCTCGAACTTGTGCTTCCTTCTCCCTAGCTTCTGCTCTCTTCTCCTCCGCGTCGCATCTGTCAAGTTCTTTATTGACGAACGCGGTTACTTCTCATTGCAATCCTGTCTCCTTTGCTTCCTCTCTTAGCATCGTCTTAAGTTTAACACGTTCAGCCATGTCAAAGAAATGAATGCCACTAGGTCGAGAAAAGAAAAAGAAATGAGGAGAAAAACTTTTATCCTCTTACGAGAAAACACACCAAAAAAAATTACCTGAGATACCTCCTTCAGTTATCAGTTTTCTAAGCTATCGCTGTTATTACCTGGAACTTAAGCTCCTAATGCAGACGACTAAGAAACATAAATGGTAAATTAGCTAACAACTGAAAAAATCTACTATTACTAATAGTGGAGAAAAAAAAATTATATTTATAAAAACAATTTAAGGAGAAAAAAATTTCCTTACAAAACTCCACCCAAAACTCTCCTCAACGGAAGCCAGTTAAGAGAAGGGACGTTATTAACTTGACTTAAAGTCAGAAAAAGCCGTCCTTTGCTTAGCTCAATTATGCTAACTTCAAAAACACATTAGTGATTGATAAACAATCACGCGAAATAGCGGTCTGTTACAAAATTACCAAATATCATATATTTAACAAAGATTAAATGTAAACCAAGTTTCCTGTAACTCTATTGCTGTGGAAAGAAACAAATCCTATGTGTGTGTGTGGTCAAACACCTAGGAACTAAAAGCGTTGTCTAGGGGGTAATTATTTATTCTTTAAATCACAAAACAAACTCACAACACACTCTATCTAGACTCAGACTTAGATCTTAATCCCGCGACGAGCCGACAATTATGTCGTAGATTTTATTAAGATAGGTTGAAAATGTTTAAGGTCTCGTCCGAGCAGATGTGATAAAGGTAAACTATGTGAGAATAAGGGGCAAGAAATAGCTTTACTTTTCACAAGGGTGAGAGTGTAAGAGGAAGGACAGTCTCTTGATTGAGTAATTGCTCTAATCGAGCCTATCTCACGACAATATTTAACTAGACGCACTTACTCTCCTGGAACAAATATACCAATTACACTTCATTTACAAATACACAATTCGGTGACATAATACGTACAGACGTGAAAACACTATGGTTAACATATAAGGGCAGGTACTTTGACCAACACGATAAGTTAAGGTTTATTATGTTTATTATCTAGAAAATCACAACATCAATAGTATCTTTCAGAAAGTATAGTTTACAGACATTAAAAAATGCAAGAAAATGTATTAACCCAATAGGCCCACCTCTATTATAAATGAATCCCAAAGTAGATCCCGACAGAGGTAATTAACCCAGAAGATTACAGTTAATAATAATGTATAGGGATATACGATAAAGTTAAAAAAAAGAACCAAGTCTCTAGTTAATCTATCCTGAAACAAAGAAGAAAAGAAATAATATAACAGTATTAGCGAACACGAAAAGACAGAAGTGAGTATAAAGATTATACAAAATATGAAATATTCATTTCTCTTTCTTACAATCTGTCAGTCGTTGGCCACAAGCATTCACACTTACCTACTAAAGTTAGTTGCTTATCCTTTACAGGACGTGGCAATCAACCCCAGCTTTTATTGGCTGTTTGTGATTTTTCTAGGCAATTTTTTCATTCAGTAGTTTGCCATTGCTTTCTGAACGGTACGGCGCTTATACCATTGTTAAAAATCCACACAAAGCGATTTGCTACCAAACCGCCTGCAGCAGGTTTCGAACCTGGTATATCTGGATTATGAAACTGCGTTCATATCCATTAGGCCACAGACGCCGACACTTACCTACTACTCTTGAACATATCAGTGTATCTTTGACATATTTTCAGGGTGGTGCTATCCAAGGGACCCCAGTTCCCCCAAGAATGATTAATTTTTCCTAATGGGGAACGCCCGCTTAAATATTACTAATTTTTGTGTGTCAAAGTTCACGTCAGGTAGTGCAGGTAGATATACGAGGGAAGGTCAAAAAGTAATGCCTCCTTTTTTTATGTATGTAAATACTGCATCGGTGTGCAATTTGTAAATTTAGCAGGATTTCTCAAACACTCTTCTGCACTGTATAGCATTACCAACTTGTTTCAGTAACAGGTGGCACCACTGTAACAGTTTGAAAATGGCTGCCAAAGACGTTCTGTTAAAACAAGTTATGTCATAGAATTCCTCAATGCTGAAAGCGAGACCCCAATTCTCATCCATGAACGTTTGAAGAATGTTTATGGAGATTCAACAGTGGATGTTAGCCCTGTCCGACGTTGGGTACATCGTTGTGACGAAGCTGAAGTAGGTCAATCCTCAATGGC
This sequence comes from Oreohelix idahoensis, assembly GCA_024509875.1. Lineage (NCBI taxonomy): Eukaryota > Metazoa > Mollusca > Gastropoda > Stylommatophora > Oreohelicidae > Oreohelix > Oreohelix idahoensis. Next base: position 26,317 of record JAMPIV010022999.1, on the reverse strand, counting down.
TGACGCAAAGCGGACTGGCCGTCCGTCTACTGCAGTGACTCCACACAACATTCATCGAGTTGATGGCATCATTCGTGGTGACCGACGGGTAACACTGGATGAACCTTCTTCCATGTTGCCCATTAGTAAAGGCAGTGTCCAGAACATCATTAAAGACCTGGGTTATTCAAAAGTTTGTGCACGGTGGGTACCCAGAATATTGACAGACAGACACAAAGAAACAAGGAAAACCATAGCCATCAACCTCCTGCACCGTTACGAAACTGAAGAAGAAGAGTTTTTATCGAATATTGTGACAGGCGATGAGACTTGGGTTCATTTTTTTTAAACCAGAATCCAAGAGGCAGTCAATGGAATGGCATCACACACAATCGCCGACAAGAAAGAAGTTCAGAAGTTCACCATCTGTAGGGAAAGTTATGGCCTCCGTGTTTTGGAATAAGGGTGTGATTCTTCTCGACTTCTTGGAACAGGGAAACACGGTGAATGCAGACCAGGGAAATACGGTGAATGCAGACCGTTACATTGAAACTTTGAAGAACCTTAGAGGTCATCTTCGGCGACTTTACCCATTAAAAGATCAGAGAACTGCACTACTGTTGCACGATAATGCCCCACCACACACCGCTGAACGCACCATTGATGCGATTGCAGAATTTGGCTGGACATTATTACCACATCCCCCTTACAGTCCCGATCTTGCACCTTCTGACTTCCATCTGTTTGGACCACTGAAAGAAGATCTTCGCGGACATCACTTTGAGGACACCGAGACCCTTAAACGCGCCGTACGCCAGTGGTTTAGGAAAAAGGACACACATTTTTACCGTGCGGGGATACATGCCCTTGTGAGAAGATGGATAAAAACTGTAACAAATAACGGAGACTACATTGAGAAATAAATTTTTGAAGATCAGACTTGGGGCTACATTTCAATGTGAATTTTATCTGTTTTCTTGCCTATTGAATGAAATTAAAAATTACGAGGCATTACTTTTTTGACCATCCCTCGTATATATATATATATATATATATATAATATATATATATATATATATATATATATATATATATATAATATATATATATATATATATATATATATATATATATATACACATATATATATATATATATATATACATATACATATATATATATATATATCATCATCATCATCATGTGACGTATTCTTTCCAGAACGTTGTCTCCATTACAGCTGCTCTGAACGCATCACGATTCTGGGCAAGTCGACCTGCATCAGCCAAAGACAAGTTCAGACTCTCTGTGATGTCCTGGGTCCACCGTCGTCTAGGTCGACCCCTTCCCCTTTTTCCAGGGACCATGCCTTCCATCACTGTTTTTTCTAGGCTATTATGTCTTTTTATATGACCGAAAAATTTCAGCTTCCTTATTGTGATGGTATTTAGGAGCCAATGTTCCTGAACGTTTAGTGGGTGCAGTACTTCTCTGTTGGTCTTTTTTTCTGTCCAGGGTATTCTCAACATCCTTCTGTAGCATTTCATTTCAAATGATGTAATCTTTTTGCAACTGTTTTATTGAGTGTCCATGTCTCGCAGCCGTATGTTGCCACTGGGAATATACATGCTCTGATCAGTTGTAACTTGGTTTCTTTGCTTGTGCCTTGCCATAGGTTTTTCATCTGTATTAGTTTATGTGAAGCAATTGCAAGTCTTCTTTTAATTTTTACTGCACAGTCGCCAGTAGAAATTAATATATATCTTTATATATATATATATATATATATATATATATATATATATATATATATAATATATATATATATATATATATATATATATATATATATATATATATATATATAAACTGTAGCGGTCAGTTTGCTGAGTCTATGTATGTAAAAGTGCCTGATTAAAAGTTTGGAACATTATTATTAATTTCCTAGTCTAAGGGCATTAATCCATGTTTTGGTATGGATGATTGTTGACAGGGTAGTGATCTCACTTGTCTGTTATGTCTGTGGTTTGATTTGAAAACCGATGTCAGTTTTGCCTGATATGGTTTCAAACCGTCTACTTTGAGCTGTGCTCAAAAGGTCTTGCGTCTCAGTGCGCATGCATAGCTTCTGGCGGGATTTTGAAGAGGCCATTACTGTCAGAGTATCGGGCTGTGATTAAGAGAGTCAAGATGTCTCTTGATAAGTCCTCTGTGGTTCGACACGATGTCGTATATTATTTCATGTGTATTCTTAGCGCCTTGGAGGCGATGTGAGTGTGGTTATATTTATTCTGAAGGGACAGAAGGTAATTGACTCTTTGCACTGTTTCTCTTATTTGCTAGAATCTTCATGACTCGTATTATCGACTGCTTATGATTTTTTCCCTGAGCGGGAAAACGATCCACCTACGTATCCTTGAAAGGAAGCTCACTATGTATTCTGATATTATGCACTAGGCTGGTGCATACCCGAAGTACTTATATATTGTTTGTATCCCGCATGCCGGCGATACTAAGTATACAAGGTGGGATTCCCCTTGTTTGATGAAGAATCACCAGGAGGCCATTTTGAACTGTAAGTCCGCCATTTAGCACGGCCTGTTGGAGACATCTAATATCTGACGTACTAATGTCAGAGCAGAGTTTGTTTAAACTCACATATGGGATATATCTTCCCTGAAGCTGATGAGTGAGAGAATTGTACGAGATCAGCTTTACTAGATACATGCATTGCTGGATGATGAACTTTATTAATATATTATGACCATGAACTGTTCGATGACTATTTATATTCGTGTCGGCGTAACTGTCGCTTGTGGCGTAATAAAGTCCTGTAAACGTCAAAGGTGTTCCAGAACTCTATGAATTGCTACATGTCTAGCTATAGAGTGTGATGACATTTTTATGCCTACTTCCTACTTCCACGAACTTTTCAACACGCATTCGCAAACCAGTGAGATTTACTCACTCTACATACTTCATACTACACCTCAAGACAATCTACACGAATGCCAGTATTGGTGCGGCCAACCAGGGCCTATATGCACTCATGTCAGCCCGCATTGAGCGGAATCATATGAATACTGACTCTGGACATTCGTCAACATTCAACACTTAATATTTACAGTGGCCAAGCTGTACCTATGCTATTTGTGTCACGGGCACCCACCACGCTTCAACGCATACAGTGACATTCCAGACTGTTTACATTGTACGAGCCTTACACACTTAAGATATTGCACGACATTACAATCAGCCCTTAACATTTATGATGATCGGCATGTGTGTTTTGGACTTAACATCTACGGTGGCGATGAAATGTCACCGTAACATTTATGGCGTCCAATCTGGCTTTAACATTTATGGTGTACCAGTTTTGATGGGGCTTATCGGAAGTTTCAAGTTCGCCTACAGTGGAATGTACTCAGCACTGTGTAGTTGTTGACACACCCACTACACCAGCTCACAGGACGTAAATAGGTCATCAGGTCAAGTGCCGTTTCAAGTTCAACTGCAGTATTATCATCATCATTTTGAGAAGCAAGCTCAGCTGCAATATTATCATCATCATTTTGAGATGCGAGTTCAGCTGCAGTAGATGAGAAGGTCAAGTACCGTTATTATCATCATCATTTTGGAAGCAACTTCAGATGTGTTCAGCGTTGGATCATTTAATCCTCAGAACGTTGACGATAGATCTTCATCGTTGTGGACAATAGGACTATAAAGATATGTGGCATGTTTTGTGTCGTGTACTGTGCCTTGTCTTGTGAATGAACTAAGCCTTCCACATTTAAACATCCTTATTTATGATTTTGTGTTTTCATGTTTACATGTGTTGTTTCTATGTTGATATTCTGCGGGTCTTTCGGTTGGGCAGTGTCTGATTATAGGTGATACCACGTGACAGAGGTCCTAGATCAGCGTTTCTGTAGGGACTCAGCGAATTTCCTTGTGAAACTTGCTAGCGACGTTTGTTGCTATTTCTGTTTAAGTGTGACGAAGTGTACCTTTTCGTTGTTTTCGTTATATTTTTTTTTTAGTTCTGATTTCATTTGTTTTTATTTGTAGGTCTCCTCTCTTCTATTATTTAGTTCTATACACCCTTCTGTTTATACACTTTGACGTCATTTGTATTGTGTTAACATATATTGTTATAGTCAAGAACTGTCATAAGTCCAGATGTGTATAAGGAATTTCTAGGACACAAGAATTAAGTGGAGTGATGTGGGCATCTAGACAGTGTATCCGCCATGACATTATCCGAACCACGGATAGCTCGTACCGTGAAATGAAAAGGGGCAGTCGGTTGATGGCTTCGTCGTTAATAGATGAAGTTGTCGAACCACAGAGGACTTATCAAGAGACATCTTGACTCTCTTAATCACAGCCCAATACTCTGACAGTAATGGCCTCTTCAAAATCCCACCAGAAGCTAACGCATGCACACTGAGACGCAAGACCTTTTGAGCACAGCTCAAAGTAGACTGTTTGAAACCATATCAGGCAAAACTGACATCGGTTTTCAAATCAAACCACAGACATAACAGACAAGTGAGATCCCTACCCTGTCAACAATCATCCCAACATAGATTACTGCCCTTAGACTAGGAAATTAATAATAATGGTTCCCAGCTTTTAATCAGGCACTTTTACATACATAGACTCAGCAAACTGACCGCTAACAGTTTTTACCGCCCCCTCCGGGAAAAAATGGAACATTTTTTTGAAATACATCTAAGAGCAAGATACTACAAGCTCGTAACGCACAAATAATGCGCAGGTAAGAAGTATTGCAAATATCTATAATGGCTAATATGAAGCCAACTTGACGAATAAAACGTCAAGTGAGAATATATATCACACTACATTAGAGAAGTATTACTCTAATTATACACATATCCAGGGAGGGTTGCCACCATCGTACACTATAGTGCTGGCAAAGTTGCAATGAGATCAACATATATATTTATAACATGTTTATATTACGTTAAGTACCATTATTCCCCATTTATCAATGGACAATTCATCAAAACCCAGTGATGCAAATCACTTTAACCAAAAAGGTACATTATACTAACATGTAATATATAATTTAATGTAATGTTNTCTAANATNANCCATNCAATACAAAAAATGCTGTCGCAGAACAAATCCTAAGTAAGCGCACTCCAGTGCCAGTCAAAAACGAGGAGTTGAAGAAGAATTCCGGCGGTAGGCCCGTTTTGTTAATCTGGGTTGGAGGACAAGACGTCTCTGTAATCCTCTGCAAAGCCTTTAGGGATGGAAAAGTCTTCCACTGATTGTTTAAAATCTCTTGTGTTATTTTGTTCGTCGGGAAGACGACAGTTGTTGTTTAGTGTGTTTTGGATTCGATGTCAGGTATTATAACTACGGAACTTTTTCACATTTCTATGTTCGCAGTCTAGCGGGACATATTTTTGACTCAACCCTGTGAGAAGAGCTCACCGAGGGCGTAGAAGTCAAGAGTACTTGATTTGCTATGCTCGTTGGAGCCATCTAAGACCGTGAGGTTTAGATCTACACACAGAAACCAGGAGAAGTACAATATTATTCTACAACCGCCTGATTAGCGGTATGTTTGAACTTAGACAACATGTCTGAAAATGAGGAAACCTACAGTGTTTACTGTCTTATAGAGGCCTAACATAAACTATCTGGAGTGGAAGACCAGATGAGTTTGCAAACTATTGCTATTTATAACTTTGAATATGTAAAACTCGCCTGAGGTACGAGGGAGTTATGTAAGACTATCTTCCGAAGGACAGATTATCATCTATGCGTCTCACTAGAAGGATGGACTATGCTATTTTTGTCGCCCTCCATGTTTTGGGGTCGACGGAGAAAATTTAAGACAGAGATGAAAACAGTGAAGTTCAGAATGGACATCGTTGAACATTTTATACAGTTATTTACCCGTTCTGTGGATGCGGGGCTTTTGCATGCTAGTTGTGGAATGAGAGATGAAACTGGGAGTCAGCAAGATATTGATATGCACTGTTGATGAACATTATTTACACTTCAATTGTATGGGACTGTCTTCACGTCCGCCATGTTCCTGTTATATGAAGTTGTCTACGTTTCTGTTGCTGTGACTATATAAAACAAATGACTGGAAAAAAAGTCCACAGCTGTTCACCATTCACCCAAATTATTGACTTCATACCATGTGACATGTACCTTTACAATTCCATCAACTCTACATCCACCCCTTCCTAAGTGATGAACACTATCCACACTCGTATGTTTACGCCCCGTGATGCAAGTCTACAACACTGCTACATTGGCGTCCACCTTGGCGAACTATCATATCACGCATTCGCGACAAAAGGTCATTCATCATCACACGAACAGAAAAAGTATTACAGCACGATATAACCACCATCAAACACCTACATAGAAATCTGGACTCAGAATGCTCAGTAACTAGTAGTCCCTAAAGAAGAAAGTATATAACAACAGTTTAGTTCCAGTAACAAGTAAGCTTTCAGTATCAGTAGCAGCCTTCAATTAAAAAAAACACTACCAGTATCAGTGGTGCCCAACTACGTGGGTTTGCAAGGTGAGACCCTGATTTCCAACACAGTCGTCATTTTCATCAGAATTGCAAAGTACCCGGCGTTGCCTATGAAATTCTGATTTGCTACGCAGACGCTATATTTTACAGATTTGCAAAGTACCCCGGCGTCGTTGCCCATCAGATTGCAGTTTTTGACAGCTTTTGTATTGTCAGAAGGCCCAGATTCATTTGAACGTTGTTACGATTGTTCGAAGGAACTAAGTTTTCCTCATTTATGTCATCTACTAGCAGTGTTTCAGTGACAGCACGATTCGTACTAGCAATTTTTTACGATGTTGGAAACGTTCATTTGTTGTGGATGCTTAGTGTAATGACATATTAATTTCGATATTTGAGAAAATCCGAGTTGTATTAAAAGTAACCAGTGATGTCTTGTAACACAGTGAACTTTATATTTAGGTAGTCGTAAGCCTTCTTTATACTAACACCTCATTAATCATGCTAAATGGCTATTTATGTTTACATGTTTTTGTTTGTATATTACGTTAGTATATATATCTCAGTCGGGAGGTTGGGTGTTGTGGACTAATAATAAGAGATACGGGGGGGGGGGGGGGGGGGGGGGGGGGGGGGGGGGGGGGGGGGGGGGGGGGGGGGGGGGGGGCACGTGATAGAGGTCTTGTATTTTGTTACTGTAGGTGTGGTTTTCTTAATTGAAAATCTGCTAGCGACAATTTGTTGCTATTTGTGTTAGTTGTAAATCGAGGTGTGTTTTTTTCTTCGTTGTTTTTGTAACATTTTTCTATTCTTTAGTTTTGATTAAAATTTGTTTTTACTTGTAGGTCTCCATCTTTTCTGTCATTCAAGATTCTATACACTTTATGTTTATACACTGTGACGTCATTTTTGTTTTGTTTACAATTTTCGCAGTTATAATCGCCACATCCTTTGTGAGATTTCCCTTCAGTTTAGTTTTTTTAGTTTCAACTTCTGCGAATGTTATCGTAGTGTTTTGAATATTTGTCTTCGTATTATTGTTATTGTTTTCCTTTTTTTTTTTGGTAAACATCCTTAGACATACACTACTGACATTTTGATTGAATTTATGATATAAATGTGTGATGATATTGGTATCGTAGAATAACCATACAAGTTCTTACAAAAAGACTTGTCGTCAAAAGACATTGAAATTAAGGGAGCTGATTATACAAAGTTTTTTGTTAAAAACTGCTCCTGTTATGGTTGACTACATTATTGAGCAAGGGAGAGCCCTTGGGATGACTCCTTAGGAGTTAAAAGAGTTTGCACATTCTCATTATGCCAAAGCACAGAAGGAGGAAGAAAAAAAAAAGCTGAAGCAAAAAGATTAGACAGAGAAGCTGAGGAAAAAAGATTAGAAAGAGAAGCTGAGGCTGAACAAAAAAGATTAGAAAGAGAAGCTAAGGCTGAACAAAAGAGATTAGACAGAGAAGCTGAAGCCGAGGAGAGAAAAGCAAAAAGGGAACATGATGAAAAACTTTTAACATTTGAGTTAGAAAAGTTGAAATTGACAAACATGGGTAATGTTAATCAGTCATCTGGTGGTAATGTTAAACCTTTTATTTACAAGATCAAGCTACCAGCATTTAATCCATCCAGTGACGATATAACAGTTTGGCTAGATAGATTTGAACGTTCTTGTAGAAATCATAATGTGGATAGATCACAATATGCTAATCAGTTATCAGAGATACTGAAAGGTGACACTCTGACTAGTTTAAGCTTGGTAGAAGAGGCTGACCAGAATAATTATGATGTTATCAGAGCAGCCTTGTTAAAAAAATATCAGTTGACAGAGGAAGGTTACCGTCTTTTGTTTAAAAAAATGGTACCTGAATCAGGGGTAGAATTCTCAGAATTCATTGCAAGGACACGTCTTACATTTAATCGTTGGATTGAGCTGTCCAAAACAGAAACGACATATGAAGCCCTTATGGACTTGTTGCTCAGAGACAAGATTATGTCAAGTGTAAAAAAACCATTCCTTGAATTCCTACATGAGCGTAAACCAAAGACACTAAAAGAAATGGAAGAATATTGTACCCAATACGTCACCGCACATCCGGACGTAACTTTTAGCAATGCTAAGGTTAAGGAAAGTATGCCAGTTGCTTCAGCAACACCATACAACCCTAATTACTCACACAAATTTCATGGACCACAAAACAGGTTTGATAAAAAGGGTAACCATAATAGTTATCAAAACCAAGGTAACCAATCATTTCAGGGTTCTTCTGCGAATAACTGGAGACGAGCCGACAGCCTAGATACAGAGGTCGTCATAATTATAGGAATTTCCGCAGAGGAAGTCATTATAGAAACTATCCAAGTCATCCATCATGGAGACAACAAGACCATAATTATAGAGATACTCATTATAATGAATATGATAATGGTAACTATAAGAACTATGACTCAAACCCAAATAGGGGTTACAATAGAGAAACAATAATGATTACAGAGGCAATAATGCTCGAGGTAGATTACAATACAAAAAACATAAATCACATTATCAGGCAAACTCTGCACAGCAAGAATCACATGAAGCCTATAAACAGACTAAAGATAATAATGACGCTAATAATATGGCATGTTCCGCTTTTGATTTTGGGAGAGCATCTCAGTGCCCCCAATGCAAAACATTATTTGAACCAACTACGGTGTCCACTTTAAGTTGTGGCCATCCTCTTCCCGCTCTTCCTGCATCAGTCGCGCATGATGGAAGAGGTTCTCTTATCTCACACAAAGGTTTAGTAAATGACAATCCAGTCTCAGTTCTTTTTGATTCTGGATGCACCACAATTGGTGTTAGGCAGTCACTTGTAGATCCTTCTCGTGCCACAGGAAAAGTAGTCAAATGTGTAACATTTGGCGGCACCTTAGAGAAATACTCTACTGCTATCATTGGGATTGCTACTCCTTTCTTTACAGGAGATGTATACGCATGTCTTCTGCCGAATCCGATCGCTGATCTTATCATCGGTCGTATTCACGGAGTTAAAGAATGCACTCCGCAACAAATTTCCGTTTGGGAAAAACAAAATATGCAAACTGCTAATGCTGTAGTCACTAGAGCTCAAGCTCTTAATATGCCTCAGACTTCATCTACTGAAGATAATGAAGTGCATAACCAAGATGATCCCTTGGTAATTTCTCGTGACTTGTTTATAAAACAGCAAGAAGATGATCCGACTCTAAAGAAATTCTTCACTCTTGCAACAAAAGGTGATCCAAATAAAGATACAAATCGTAAATCTTGGATTACAATGAAGAAAGGCGTACTTGTACGTATGGTGCAAGACTCCACTAAGTCAAATCATTCTCAGATTCTTGTGCCCAAGAATTTGAGAGTTAAAATTTTGAAGCACGCTCACGACTCTCAGTGTGCTGGACATATGGGTTTTTCCCTTACGAAGTCAAGAGTTCTTGCGGCTTTCTTTTGGCCATTAGTAAATAAGGACATACGGATTTATTGTCGATCTTGTAAAGTATGTCAAGAGGTCAAATCCAAAGGTCAACGCCATGCTGCACCTATTCAGGCTGCAGATATTCCTATTCGGCCGTTTCAGAAAATGGCAATAGACATTATTGGTCCGTTTAAGATCAAATCTGCCAGAGGACATCAGTTTATCTTAACGTGTGTGGACATGTGCACACGTCGGCCAGATGATATACCTCTGAAGAGCATTTCCGCTGCCGATGTTGCAGACGCTCTTTTGCTAATATTTTCTCGTCTAGGATTCCCCGGAGAAATATTATAAGACCATGGCACCCAACTAATATCGGATACCATGTCTCAAGTGATGTCTACTCTGCAGATAGAGAAATCTTCGAGTAGTATCTATCATCCAATGTCTAATGGGATGGCCGAACGCCTAAATAGAACACTCAAAAACTTATTAGGGAAAATAACTGAGGATCATCCTCAAGATTGGGACAGGGTTTTACCTGCAGCCCTCTTCGCTCACAGAGAGGTCCCCAACGAACATACAGGATTTTCTCCCTTTGAACTTGTCTTTGGCGCGCAACCGCGCGGCCCTATGTCTTTCGTTCATGATCTCATAACCGCTGATAATATTGATGATGACACGAAATCTTCTTACGAATATGTCGTCGCGCTTAGACACAAGATTATCGAAGCATGCAAATTGGCAACTTCTTCTTCTGAATTTGCTAAACAGAAGGCAAGGCAATTTGCCAATAAGAAAAGAACCTTACGACAACTTTGTCCTGGTGACAAAGCATTTGTTTTGCTACCTTGTAGGGAAAACAGACTTCTTATTTCTTGGAAAGGTCCGTACGATATAATCTCGAAAATTTCCGATGTTGACTACATTGTCGATATTAATGGAAAGCATAAAACCTTCCACATCAATATGCTTACGGAATTCCATGAACGTCCTGATTATTTACAGCCGATTTTCCAGGCAACGGACGATTCACCAGTCCAACATGGTCATTACTCATCACTGTCCGTAATACAGGATGAGGAAACAAGTTTTTCGGATGTTAATCTTCCGCATCCGATGATTCTACTTCATTCTAGTGAATCATGGAAAAATGTTACTGTTTCTCCTGATTTATCTCTAGGAGAACAGCGACAAGTTTCGGTTATGTTACAATCATTTCAGGATGTCCTCACTGACATCCCTGGACAAACTCGTCTCATTGAACATGACATTGTTCTAACTGACCATACTCCTATTAGGGTCAGACCTTATCCTATCCCTATACATTTTCAAGCACAGGTTGAGAAGGAGTTAGATGAGATGATGGATTTAAAAATAAATGAACCATCCACTTCTGCATATTCTTCGCCGATGGTTATTGTTCGGAAAAAAGACAATAACATACGTCTTTGCGTTGACTATCGCAAATTGAATCAAGTTACGAAGTTTGATGCTGAACCTATGCCTTTACTAGAAGAGCTACTTACTAGGCTGTCTAAATCTCATTTTTCACTAAACTTGACTTGTCTAAAGGATATTGGCAAGTTCCTTTATCTGAACGCGCCAAACCACTTACGGCTTTTTCTACACCAAGAGGCTTTTTTCAATGGAATTTCATGCCTTTCGACCTTATGAACGCACCAGCTACATTCATACGCATGATGCGTCGAATACTATCTTTTCGGTCAGATGTCATTGCATACCTAGACGACATCTGTCTTTTCAGCGATACTTGGGAAGATCACTATTCGGGGTTAGTTGAACTACTGTCTACTCTACGCGAGCATAACCTGACAGCGAAACCCTCTAAAGCCTGCATTGGTTTTAGCGAAATTTCATTCCTAGGCCATCGAGTTGGTCATGGTTTCCTAAAGACAGAGGACCATAATATCACTAAGATACTTAACATCTCTATTCCTAAGACAAAAAAGCAAGTGCGAAGTCTCTTAGGTCTTATACAATTTTATGGACGATTCATTCCGAATCTATCCTCTATCATGGCACCTCTTTCTACACTACTAAAGAAAGGGTCTCCTAATATGGTTCACTGCTCTCAGGAATGCCAATCCTCGCTAGATAAAATCAAAACTATGTTTTCAACACCACCTATCCTAGTGTTACCTACTAAAGATAAGACATTTTTTCTTCGTAGCAACGCTTCATCCACTGGGATTGGAGCGGCACTAATGCAAGAGTACTCTAGAACTCTGCATCCTGTAATGTATATCTCCAGAAAATTTAATGCTGCAGAAAGGAATTACTCGGTTTTAGTTCGTGAACTGTTGGCTATGGTCTGGTCAATTCTCAAACTACAAAGATTCCTTCTAGGCGCACATTTCATAGTAAAAACCGACCAGAAAGCTCTTACGGCTATACAGAGTAAGAATTTGAAGAGCTCGAGGTCTACTCGATATGCAATTGCTCTTCAACCTTTTCATTTCTCGGTTCGAGCTATACGTGGATCAGATAATGTGATGGCAGACATTTTGTCTAGATGCCCACATGATTCCACCTAACTTTTATGTCTTGGACTTCCTAATACGTCTACGTCTATAATAGTTTCTGTCTATACCAAAATAGATACACATTTGTAATTTGTAATATAGTGATTGTATCACTACTTAGCGGTTCATTGAGGTATATCCATCGCTGTTCTTTGATGATTTTTTCTTCTTTGTTAATAACGAACTTAATATACTTAATATGAAATTGTGATTGAAATTATTGTATGCATTGTGTCATTGCCAGTATTGTAGTATAAGTTGGTGACACCTCTCTGGAAACATTTATAATTATAGAAACGCTTTCTCTGAGATTATGAGATATATTCTCACCAGTCGCTCCATATGTCGACTTAGCCTCACATTTGGCGTTATAGGTATTTTTTATACGTTTCATCTGCGCATTATTCATGCGTTGTGAGCCTGTTGGATGTTGCTCCTAGATGTCGAACTGCGCATGTCAAAACGAGAGTTTGAAGAAGAATTCCGGCGGTAGGCCGTTTTGTTAATCTGGGTTGGAGACAAGACGTCTCTGTAATCCTCTGCATTGCCTTTAGGGATGGAAAGTCTTCCACTGATTATTTAAAATCCCTTGTGTTATTTTGTTCGTCGGGAAGACGACAGTTATTGTTTAGTGTGTTTGGAATTCGATGTCAGGTAATAAACACGAACTTTTTCACACTTTCTATGTTCGCAGTCTAGCGGGACATATTTTTGACTCAACCCTGTGAGAAGAGCTCACCGAGGGTTAGAAGTCAGAGTACTTGATTTGCTATGCTCGTTGGAGCCATCTAAGACCGTGAGGTTTAGATCTACACACAGAAACCCAGGAGAATAAATATTATTCTACAACCGCCTGATTAGCGGTATGTTTGAACTTAGACAACCATGTCTGAAAAATGAGGAACCTACAGTGTTTACTGTCTTATAGAGGCCAAACATAAACTATCTGGAGTGGAAGACCAGATGAGTTGCAAACTATTGCTATTTATAACTTTGAATATGGAAACTCGCCTGAGGTACGAGGGAGTTATGTAAGACTATCTTCGAAAGGACAGATTATCATCTATGCGTCCGACTAGAAGGATGGACTATGCTATTTTTGTCGCCCGCCATGTTTGGGGTCGACGGGGAAATTTAAGAAGAGATCTGACATTGAAGTCAGAATGGACATGTTGAACATTTATACAGTTATTTACCCGTTCTGTGATGCGGGGTTTTTGCTGCTAGTTGTGGAATGAGAGATGAACTGGAGTCAGCAAGATATTGATATGCACATGTTGATGAACATTATTTACCTTCAATTGTAGTGACTGCCTTCACGTCCGCCATGTTTCTGTCATATGAAGTTGTCTACGTTTCTGTTGCTGTGACTATATAATAAATACTGGAAAAAAAGTCCACAGCTGTTCACCCATATTATTGACTTCATACATGTGACATGTACCATACAATTCCATAAATATATGTTAGATACTTGATATCCGAGTGTTTCCTGGCGTTTAACTGGACGTACTAGCAGGACGAACTAGGTTGATCAGACTGAAGCGCTACAGTTAAAGGCCAGTAGAGAACACATGTCGGAGTTGGAACATTAAAACGGGCCGATTTCTGGCCAATATTAGGCATTAAAAAAGGTACTTGACAGTATAGCCCCCAAGAACGTCTTCCCTCAAAAGCAAAGATGCTTCATATCTGCTTATACATATGTGGCTCCCCCTTATATTTGGGACGACCACGAAAGATCCCTTTTTCTCTGGATAAATAAACTTATCGGATCCCCCTCCATGAAATTCTAGGACGTTTTTTTTTTAATCATATTGCAAAAATCCCCCAAGTCCTAAACGCGACATGCCCCCGTTTTCAATTCTGGTGCATTCTGGTACATAAATAATATCATTACAAATTATCAAAGATGCGCTCAAATGTGCGTCTACAAAATACTAGACGTGCAAGGAGGGTCTCCCAAACATTTAACTACCCCCTCTATGAGTATAAAAATATCTTAACAATTTATCTTGAGCACAATCGTCTAACCAAGACAAGATTTGCCTCAGTTCCACAACCAAGGGACGTCTAAGATTTGTAGTTAATAGGTTGGAGGTACATACTGGACAGACTATTTGAGGTTCTACGCACGTTACCAGCTGTACTAGTCTGTGGTCGAAGCGGCGTGTCAGATACAAAGTTAACGTGCTAACTCATTCAGCATTGTTCTTGACTTCTGAAATATCTTGTGAATCAAGGTAGAAGCATCATTATCCTTCTATCTACAACTCTATCAAAAGTAATTTTGTACGAAGGTAGACATCTTTGAAGACGTACATTAGATACTCTAAGTTTTGGCGACTGTTGGACCACTACTGCAGAACAACAGGAGACAAGCCGTGACACCTTTCACCGTGTCTCAAAGAGACTCAGGATATCAATCCTGTAATTTTCATGTCTGCTGCTACTTGTGAAGTTTTTCATTGTTCATATAGAGTGCGAACATTCCATGTGCCAATCTTGGAGATTTGCCTAGACGAAAAAATGGTTAGTCGGCAACCCAGACTATTTTCGGCTTTCTCTTGGTTGCTTCGTGCGCCTCCTTTCCAGAGGACTTTCTTCTGTCTTAGGTGGCGGAGTTGATTTATATTCTGTATTTTTTTTTTTAGAAAATGATAGAGTCATAAACCACCACAGCACGCTCCGTTCTCTCAGAGGAAACCAAAGGCAGAGGTACCACTAGGCTCCAGGCAGGGAGTGGATAATGATAACATCATGGTGTACATATTTATTATATTAACATTTTAATAAAGTTCGTATGTATATTTAAACATGCTTAAATGAGGCAAATGAAAATACTTCGTGTCGCTTTGTTTCTTCCAGTACATTCTTGCTATCGTTTCTTGCAAGCATTCTAATAATCATTTCAGCTTGTGTATTTTCAAACCCGCTTTGTGAGCTCACCAGAAATCATTGTTTCGTTGAGAAGGCAAGAGAATGAGGCCAGAAAAGCGTGCAACCCCCGCCCCCTTTTTTTATACCGTACTGCTGTAGGGCATCGGGCAGTGCCCGGATGATGGACGCTCAGTTGTCCACTGACTAGATGTTACAGAGAGGTCATGAGCAAATCTGACATTGATCGTATAAGAAAAAGAACACATATGACAAACAGTTGGAAGTATTATAGGAGAAAATGACGACCTACTCATATATTTTTGTTTAACCTAAGGGAGACAATTTAAATAAGAAACATTTAATGCATTAGATGCTATAATTTCATTTTATCCTTATTTATTTATGTCACTGCTATAAAATTTTTAACGACAAAATTAATTGCGTTAAGAACTGTAAAATATTTGTTATTGATTTGAATGTTTAAAATATTTTTATTGCATTTTATTTCTAAAATAAAAAATTTAACACTTCATGTCTGTGTTTAAATAGTGAATACATATTAGCTGTGCCACTTTCAAAGCTAATAGGACCATACCTTGCAATATTCTGACGCCCTACATTTCTGCACCACAATGTTACATCAGAGCTGAAAATTGTGGTCATCAATCTCTTGAACATACTACATTACAGAACATGCGCTGTAAACCTGTCTACCAGGACATATCATGTAAAACTATCTACCAGGACATACCATGTAAACCTATCTACCAGGACATACCATGTAAAACTACCTACCAGGACATACCATGTAAAACTATCTACCAGGACATACCATGTAAACCTATCTACCAGGACATACCATGTAAACCTATCTACCAGGACATACCATGTAAACCTATCTACCAGGACATACCATGCAAACCTATCTACCAGGACATACCATGTAAACCTATCTACCAGGACATACCATGTAGACCTATCTACCAGGACATGCCATGTAAACCTATCTACCAGGACACGCCATGTAAACCTATCTACCAGGACATACCATGTAACCCTATCTACCAGGACATACCATGTAAACCTATCTACCAGGACATACCATGTAAACCTATCTACCAGGACATACCATGTAAACCTATCTACCACGACACACCATGTAAACCGATCCACCAGGACATACCATGTAAACCTATCCTACCCGGACTACCATGTAAACCTATCTAAACCAGGGACATACCATGTAAACCTATTTACCAGGACATACCATGTAACACTTATCTACCCAGGAATGCCATGTAAACCTATCTACCAGGACATGCCATGTAAACCTATCAACCAAGGACATACCATGTAAACCTATCTACCAGGACATTGACCATGTAAACCTATCTACCAGGGGGACATTGCCATGTAAACCTATCTACCAGGACATACCATGTAAACCTATCTACCAGGACATACCATGTAAACCTATCTACCAGGACATACCATGTAAACCTATCTACCAGGGTTGTGGTGTCGGTCAACAAATTCTAAGACTCAGACTCCTGAAATGTTGGAAGTCCAACTGCGGCTACAGTTTTGTTACTAGTCATGTGACATAAAATTGTGTTCTTATATGGAGTTATATGTATAAGTATGTTGTTTGTGTAAATAAATAAATACGTGGCTTTCGTAGATTGCATTTTTAACTATTATTCATTCATGCCATTATACAAAACAAAAACTATGTTACAGGGGCCGCCTGAAAGGGCAACATAAATTAGCAGCATTGTTCCCTACCATGCATGTTGTAACAAGCGACTAAGGAGAGCTAGTCATGGAGGTCAGACACATAAGGCAGCACGAGGTAAGGGAAAGGGGGGGGGGGGGGGGGCGAATATTTAGTGGGTACGATAGGGGGTAGGGTAGGGAGTGTTTAGAAAAATGTGACGACGTCACATTTGCGTGTTTCATAAAACAAGTTTTTTTTTTTTTACCCGCAATAATTAACTGTTATCGTCATAATTTATTTGTATCCGCAATAGTTTTCTTTTTATCCGTAAAGTATTATCCTGTTTACGCACTAATTATACTTTCTTCCGCACTAGTTAACTTTCTTCCGCGCAATAGTTACAGGGTGGTTGTATTGAATAGTTAACATTTTATTCCGCAATAGTTAACAACTCCCTCTTGGACGAACTTATTTACATTATAATCTCAGCTGAAATATCAGTTAACTGTTTTATAACCTTTAACTGGATGGAAATTGTTTTCAGTTTATAGTTTTCATTTTTTTTAAATAATGTGTAATACACATCCTTAAAAACCAAAAAAGCAGACTAAATAAATTGTACTGGTATTCTCTGGATATACCATTGTTTACAAATAACAAGCCATATAAGGGCTTCATTTGTTTGGCCACATCAATCAATCAATACCCTTTAGCTCCCCCAAGGAGAATCGACCTTCAACAAACTCAAGCCAAGTCCCTCCTGTCACGTGCCATCAGCTCTAACATAAAACTTAACTGACCTGTCCTATGTGTGTTGACTTTTTGTTGAATAAACTTTTTTTATGTTTTTTAACATGATGGGTAACAGGCCTCCAAATCTCTTCGTGTGATGTCACGCATTTTTTGTAATTTTTTTTTTTTTTTAATTTGTCACATTTCGTCATCAAAACTCCACACACCCGGTCCACTCCTGTTTGTGCAACTGCGGACGCCATCAATTCACCCCCCCCCCCCCATTTGGTGTTATCCCTATTTTTAAATACTAAAAAAAAGGAAGAACACAATCGAATTAGCTACTACTGATGAGTGTGACTCTGGCACCGATAATATGACTGCCGACCATCTGCTTCAAAGGTGACCGACACATGAGGAACAGAGAAAACGCATATGGCCATCACCAGTACCATTCCTGGAGAAAATCTGCGGATTGTATCGACAGCCTCACGAACTAACCACTTTTTCTTTGAAACTTATTCAAGTTGGCAACATTGAAGGGTCTTTGAACTTATTCAAGTTATGACATCTGAGGGTTTTGAACTTATTCAAGTTGACATATGAGGGTCTTGAAACTTATTTAAGTTGACTCTGAGGGTCTTTGAAACTTTCATTAACAAGTTGAATACTGAGGGTCTTTGAACTTATTCTAGTTGACATACATGAGGGTCCTTTGAACTTATTCAAGTTGACATCTGAGGGTCTTTGAAATTATTCAAGTTGAATCTGAAAGATTCCTTTGAAGCGTATTCAAGTTGACATTCAGAGAGTCTTTGAAACGTCAATTAAAGTAAATCTGGAGGGTCTTTGACCTTATTTCAAGTTGACATCTGTGAGGGTCTTTGAAGACTTATTCAAGTTGACAATCTGAGGGTCTTTGAACTTATTCAAGTTGACACTGAGGGTCTTTGAAACGTATTCAAGTTGACATCTGAGGGTCTTTGAAACTTATTCAAGTTGACAACTGAGGGTCTTTGAACTTATTCAAGTTGACATCTGAGGGTCTTGAACGTATCAAGTTGACATCTGAGGGTCCTTGAACTTATTCAAGTTGATATCTGAGGGTCTTTGAACATTATTCAAGTTGACATGCTGAGGGTCTTTGAACTTATTCAAGTTGACTCTGAGGGTCCTTTGAACTTATTCAAAGTTGACCAATCTGAGAGTGTCTTTGAAGTTATTCAAGTTGACATCTGAGAGTCTTTGAAGTATTCAAGTTTGACATCTGAGGGTCTTTGAACTTATTCAAGTTGACATCTGAGGGTCTTTTTGAATTATTCAAGTTGACATCTGGAGGGTCTTTGAAACTTATTCAAGTTGACATCTGAGGGTCTTTGAACTGATTCACGTTTGACATTGGAGGGTCTATGAAACTTATTCACGATGACATCTGAGGGTTTTGAACTTATTCAAGGTTGACATCCGAGGTCTTTGAACTTATTCAAGTTGGGACATCTGAGGTTCTTTGAACTTCGCAATTCAAGTTGAAATCGGCGGGTCATTGGAACTTAATCAAGGTTGACCATCTTTGAGAGTCCCTTTGAAACTTATGCAAGTTTGGACATCCTGATGGACTTTGAACTGATTCAAGTTTACAATCTGATGGGTCTTTGAAGCTTTATTCAAGTTGAAATCTGAGGGTCTTTTGAATTTAATTCATGTTGACATCTAAGGGTCTTTGAAGTTATTCAAGTAGGACATCATGAGGGATCTCTATGAATTTATTCAAGTTTGACCTCTAAGGATCCCTTTGAAGTTAATTTCAAGTTGGACCATTCTGAGGGTGTCTCTGATACTTAATCAAGTTTGACATTCTGAGTGAGTCCTTGAACGTATTTAATTTGACATCTGAGAGTTTTGAACGTATTCCAAATTGACCATCTGAGGGTCTTTGAACGTGATTCAAGTTGACATCTGAGGGTCTTTGAACTCATTAATGTTGACATACTGATTGTACTTTGACTTATTCAAGTTGACAGCTGAGTGTCTTTGAACTTATTCAAGTTGACATCTGAGGGTCTTTGAACTTATTCAAGTTGACATCTGAGGGTTCTTTGAACTTTTTTATAAGTTGACATCTGAGGGTCTTTGGAAATTCATATGTCAAGGTTAGACATTCTGAGGGTCTTTGAACTTATTCAAGTTGACATCTGAGGGATTCTTTGAACTTATTTCAAGTTGACATCTGAGATTACTTTGAATAACGTATCGCAAGTTGAAAAACATAATGAGTGTCTTTGAACGTATTCAAGTTGGACATCATCGTAGAGTCTTATTTGAAACGTATTTCAAGTTGACCAGCTGAGGTCTTTGAACGTACTTCAAGTTTGCGTACAACTGGAGGTGGTCTTTTTTGAACTTATTCAAGTTGACATCTGAGGTTCGCTATTGAATCTTATTCAAGTTGGACATTCCCCAACATAGAGGTCGTTGGAATTATTCAATGTTGACATCTGGAAGGTTCTTTGGAAACTTATTCATATGTGTGTAGCATACTGATGTGGTCATTGGGACTTATTCATATGTTTGACTCTGAAGATTACTGAGTATGAAACGTATTCAAAGGGGGTTTGACAATCTGAGAGTCTTTGAACGTATTCAAGTTGATATCTGCAGAGGTCTTTTGAACTTATTCAAGTTAGACATCATCAGGTGGTCCTTAAACTAAATTCAAGTTGGTACATCCTGAGGGTCTTTGTGAACTCCATTTTAAGTTGAACATTCTGGAGGGGTCTATGAACTTATTCAAGTTGGAAGGTATCATGCCTGGAGGTAGTCATCTTGAACTTATGTCAAAGTTAGACACTCTTGAGGGTCCTTTTTTTAAACTTATATCAAGTTGGAGCATCTTGAGAATGAAAACCGAACAAAGAAGAGTTAAATTTCATCAAATTCATCATCATCATTATCTGTCCAACCAATTACAAACTTTCTCAGGAGCATATTACCGTTCATGCACATGTCTTATGATAATGGAGCGTAATATCTGGAGTCATTCCACATATTAACCACCAGCTAGACTACATTGCAACAATACTTGTTATGTGGACGGTAAGTGAACCTCTGTCGTTCTGTGAGGCCAATTAACTACCATCAGTGATTCCTTGAATTCATCCACCCATACTTATAGAGATTAACCTGTAGGGTGAAACCGTTGTTAAGAGAAGCTCAAGCATTACACCCTAAAGCTTGGAGAAGTCACTTGATCATTATTAGACATAAATTTCTTTGGTGCCCTTGAGACCTGGTTGACTGCATGCAGGGGAGGATTACTAAACTATGGACCCAAGTAGTGAGAAGTGCAAGGCTGGGGGTGCTGAGAAGTATTGGGCACTAGGTGCAGGCAAAGTGGACCTTTTCCCTTGGGGAAAGCCCAGATAACCAGAGTATCTCAGATATTTTAGCTACTGTGTAAAAGTATGAGTAGACCCCACCTCCCCCTTCCATTGGATTTCGGCGAGGAGGGGGAATGTAGCCCAGTATTTGCACACGCGCTTTTTACTAATAGGTTGGGATCATGATGTGATGATCCTTTAAATACAAGCTGTGCTGGAGAAACTGTAGATCTACGACTTCAAACTTTTTTGGGCAGCATCATTTCGGAATGGGGTAGAAAGAAACGCCCTACATGGAGAAAGCTTAGATCTACAGTGTTAGATACTATAGTGCGTTGGTTATTGGCTCGTAAGTGGTCTCTAGCTTATCAACAGCCGCGTTAGATAATACAACTTTGGGATTGGCTTTGTTAACAAGCGATGAGGACTGAACAAAGGACAATAGGGAGGGCGGGTGGGTGAGAGGAGACGTTGTGGCGGGGTAAGGAACAAGGAATGACAATGTTATCAATGGACCATAATTTGTCGATCCAAGAATTTATTCCAGTACGCTGTAACTTCATCTACTCCAGAGATAGCTTGCATCGTTACCTTGTTGCAGTAAAGTACGGTTTTTTTTGTGTGCACCAAATCTGTGTATTAATTCACCTGATAGTGCGGTATTTTTTGTAATATGTATTTGTATCATTGTTATTTGTATTTGACATGTATAAAAAACTGCTTGTAGATGTACATTTGCACATGGGACTGGCAACTGGCAACTTCATCACTTAAAGGAACTTAAACTACAATTGCAAGAGCTGGCAATTGCTTTGTGCGGGTTTCATCTCAAGGAACCAACAGCAGAGGTATCCCCATAATCCACAGGGAGTGGGTGGTGATGTCTTCGTGTATATATTTTTATTATATCAATATTTTTAGTACGTGTTTCTATGTATATTTATATATGCATACAATGTTGCAATTGTCATCTTCTGCTGTCCAAAAGAACTTTCATCCCACTCGATGATCCAGATGTAATGCTCAGGGATATGGGCACAATTCTGAGAAAGATAAAGTGGTGGATGGAAGCGGAGGTCGCCTAGTGTAATATCAGGAGACCCGATACTTAGCAGAGACATTAGTCTTCTTTTTCAGTTTTTGGTCATATGTGCCAGAAGTCAACGCCAGACACCGACAAAAGATGGGTCCTGAGTACACGAGACGAAGCTACCTAACGTGCAACCCAGCTTTGTCGCAAGGGACGTGTTTTTTATGCCAAAAAAAAGTCTACTCCTGAAGAGAAGGAACAGTCCAACAACCGTTAGGTACCAGCAGCGACTGAAGTAGACGCTTGTGGGTGGGTTTTTGATGTTAAACAATAAAGTATTATTAGTCTACCGATGTGAGGTCAGCTGTGCAAGCCCCTGAGTCTCAGAGTTGAATAAGATGTTCTCAGGGAACCTGGCTGCTACCACCCTACGACCTCAATCGGCTATATATTTTATCATAATTAGTATGTGATGGTGTCTGGTTGTTATCTATCTAGTGTCTAGGGTAATGTGCAATGTAAATGTAATAAAAATGATAACAACTCCACTTAACACTCAATGAATAGTAATGAAACAAGTCACTGGTTAAATTTGAACTGTAAAATCTTTTTGTACAATTTTATTTTTTCCTGTGTCTCAATTGCTTGGACACAGGAATGTTAAAAATCAAAGAAAAATTCAATTTAGTTATATTTTAAATACTTTAAAAACAACACTCTGGTTGTGAATAATTATCTACAATGTTTATGTCTTGAGTTGGTATGAGGAAACAATAAGTCTATGAATGGGCAATCCTTGGAGGAACGAATGTTCTCATCACTTCAATAAAATCTTGATAAAATATAGATGATGGAGATTGAAGTTATGTGATCCAAGGCACGCCCGTGGACGGATGCTCTTATCTAAATAATCCAGTAAAACTCGGCTGTCTCTCTCTCACACATCCACTTTCTGCACGATTTCACTTCGGCAGAATGCTGCTACAGAATACTTCGTAAGTTAGGCACTCAGGAACGTTATGCCTTACTCTGGCCGCTTCAGTTGAAAGTATAGTAGTATGTGGCTCACTTTATGGTTCCACAGTTGAACCCGCATCAATGAAATTTACACAATAGGTAGGTTAATCTAGCGATTAATGGTCACACTATATCGCCGCTGGTGCAGGAAAGCAAGGGCAATGGTCATGGATTCCCTGCTCCCTTTGATAACACTGCTTATTAAAACGATTTTTCTCAAGTGGCCCCGAACGCTAGGTTCAAATCGTTTTTATTACTATCCTTAGTCTATTTGCTCCAACCAATCAAATTAATTATGGTATGCTTTCTAGCGTCCTTTTTTCAAAATACGTTACATTTTAAATCTTGGACTATCTCTCCCCTCCCAAGATATGGCAAGCTGAGTGAGGCTATTCCGTATGTCCGTCACTGTGTCTTTCAGTTCCATATTTCAGTCCCTATCTAACTGTTTTTAAAAATTGCGGAAAAGCAATTATGGATCAGAAGACTAGCTGCCATGTAGTCCTTCTGGTTTTTATTCGTATCTTTATCCCATTATTTTCCACTCTTCATTTTTTCAAATAACATATACTTTTATAATAAAATATACCTTATGGGGACTATGATATGCTAACAAACAAATATAATCCTTTTAATTGTCAACTGTCCTATCGTTTATTTTTATTACTAGTCTTCATCTAAGTTCAGTTTGCCATCATGGCTTTTGCATCTCACTGTTGTTAATACGTTTTTTTACGTTATCCTCCTGTCCCCCTACACACTAGGTTAAATTTTTCAAATTTCCACATTAATCGTAATTTTTTCTTGCTTTTCTAAATACACTATCTTTTTCCCTTCTCTATCGTGCTTATACAAAAAGAAGCATAACGTCTGCATTTCATCCTAAAAATACGACTGTGTGTGTGTTTTTCAACGCAGTCTCCCGATCTGAGTGTTTATACATTTTGGCTGCGCGAATGGCAAGGGGGTGGGCTAGTTGGTTTATGGCGTTTTATTCAAATATGCTACCAGCATGGTGTCACGAAAAAAAATAATAACGACTGCTGGCGCCGGTGACGATGCTGAAATCGCGCAAAACTTAACATCATTTATCGCCTATATTTATTGTTTTTATCTTTCTGAAACACGTAGAGTATTATCTGTTTTGTTCGGTGTATCAATGTAGCTCACTACACATTCTCCCCACTTTATAGATAACTAATGCATATCTGAAAGCAAGTTTATATATCAGTGCTACACATTAGATCAAATTTTATCTACATAGTGCTTTTCGATTAGTCCTGATTTTCAGCAACAGACGGTGCACTACATCAGGAAATCCTGCTCTAAGATATCTGCAAGTCCAAGAATTATGTCAGGCGCAGTGTTACTGCCTAGTATAATGCTGATGGATCCATCTATCTATGTTCAGCATGCAGAGTGCTACATGCTGAGTCAACTGCTATAGTGAGTTATCAAGCTATCTTCTCCATTAACTCTCATATCCTTGAGTTTTTCCATTGACAGTACAGAAGATTCTTTAGACGGTTATAGACCTCCCTCAGTTCTGTCAATATATTATGAGAAATGAAAATCTATAAATATAGGTGATGCAAGAGTGTTGTGTAGGGATCCAATAATTCTCATATCAGTCTGCCTCTCGGATAAAAACTCTCGGGAATATCTCTCCAATTCAAAAAGGCAACACATGGGAGGAGAATTCATTATGCTCTCCCGAAATCTGTTCACAGCCAACAATTTTGGTCTGCGCTCCAGCTGCAGACTTGAATTTGGAAAATCCCACTCTACTAATATTCCCATAAGATCCTATAATTTGCCCACTCAAATGGAGGCCATATTCACCAAACTTGTATCTCC
Organism: Oreohelix idahoensis; assembly: GCA_024509875.1. Lineage (NCBI taxonomy): Eukaryota > Metazoa > Mollusca > Gastropoda > Stylommatophora > Oreohelicidae > Oreohelix > Oreohelix idahoensis. The sequence continues at coordinate 1,195 of JAMPIV010022999.1, read as the reverse complement.
GCCCTAACGACAATTTTGGTTGAAATAATACAATAGGTGGGGAAATAAATTTCATTGCATCAGAAATCAATTCGCCCGTTTATGCATTGCTATAATATGTGGTGTAATCTTCCAGCCAGGGTCCGTACCAAATACTTCCCCGTGGACTGTGATAGGGGCTGGTCACTAACCACGTTCACAACCGGTTGCCCTTATTGAAAGCCACCTAATAGCCATATTGTGAAGTAAGCTGAACATATAGGCCAACTGACAAAAACCGTCCGCTCCCCCCCCACTTTTCCAATGTTAAACCTTTTTGTGTTTCGATTTCAAAATTGGCTGATTATCTTCTTGTTAATGTTAGCCGGGCTACCGGAATGCGGCTTCAAAATTGAGCCGGGGCTCTGATGGTCTTTGTTTATGTTTTCTCTGGGTGCCATACGCAGAGTTGCCAATCTAAATATTTTGGGAAGACCTGTTTGTGGGGAGGCTTGTCATACCTATTTCTGTGTCTGCCCTTATTACTGTTTGTTTTCCTTTAGCTTTTTTAGGCCCATTTTTCAGAATGCTTGGCTTGCATCTGATTATTATTTTCCCAACTTGGGGATTTTACCTTGCCTACATTTTTTACAGGCCCCCCCCAATTGTGCAATTATCAGCAGTCACTTGGCGCCAGTAAAAATTTTTCGTGTCCTTTCGCGGGTGGTTCCATTCCTCTGGTGTCCACCGGTCTGGTACATCCATGTGCTTGTGCCATCTCCTGTTTTCCCTGTACAAAAGTTGGATTAGTTACCAACGTCCATATTCATTTTATCCTTCACTCACTTCCTTGTAGAGCAGTCCCTCCAACAAATAGAATTGCCCTTTCTTAGGGTTTGTTCATGTCTTTTTGCAAAAAAGCCAAAATCCAATGTGTTATTACTTCTTTTCCATGGCCCTTCTCCTAATACTCATCATTATATGCGAAACCAAAATATTAGTTAACCACCCCCAATCACTTTCACCTCCCTCCCATCTACTTCAACCCCACATTATAACATTAAAACTCCCCCCAAACAAACCCCCCCTTTTACTTATTTACTACACATTATACACCCCACCCAACCTAACACTAAATCCCAATCATTTTACTATCCTATACATAATATATAAAACAAATTAAAAAATACATTACACAACCCATATTACAAAATTACCTTCATCCCCTTTAATCCAC